>CAUYON010104310.1:0-46801 GCA_963573935.1 Arctocebus calabarensis | reverse complement strand
CCGAACTGCCTAAGTGTGGAGTTCTGTGGCCCCTTCTTCTGGAATGGATGGTGCCATTGGTCCTCTATCAGTGTCGTGTCTTCTCTTACATTTTTGTTTTTCATGGGTTGCCTCTCTTTTACTGACTTGAGGCCAGCTCCTGCGACCAGAGATTTCAACTGCTTGGAACCTGTGCTATGAAGTGCATGCACACTTCATTTTACCACTTCTGCCTGGGATCTCTTATGTATGGCTGATGAAGATAAGTTGGAGTACGGAAGGGAAATAAAAGGATAAAGTCTGTGATCTCCTTTCTTCCTCCTCTTTTTTTTTTTAATTTTGAGTGAGTTTTAATATCCTAGAGCCTTGTTGCTTCATGTATAATAAAGAGCACAGGTCAATAAAAATGAAAATGAGCTATTATGATGTAATAGGTAATAACCTATTAAGAGCACAATAAAGGAAGACCATTATTTCAACAAGAATTCAACTGGAATTCCAATGGGCAACACCAATAACAATAGTTACATTTACAATATGGTTTAAAAATTGTTCATTGTCTTCCCCTCATCTACCCAGTAGGAATTAAGGTTAACCTGTTAGTTTGCCTGATAGTACCAGTGAATGTTGATGATACTGGAATTTCATCTTCAAGGGTTCTTGGTCTCAGTGATTCAAAGAATGAATTCATGGCCCACAGATCAGTAGTAAGACAGGATTTATTTACAGAAAAGGAAAATAATACAAAAACTCCAAAGGTCCTGGCAGAGAGAACCCAGGTGGGGGAAAGAGCTCTCTTGCTCCGTCTATCTCTCCCTGGGCTTTGTGCTCAGGGGTATATATAGTAGATTGTGGTTATTTTGTCAGAACTCAATTGTTACATTTAGCAGCATAAGGTTGGAACTTAGTTATTGAATGGCCACAATCCCTTTCATTCAGGCCTAGGAAACTTATATGAAATTCGGCAGGCCTAGAAAAGGTGGGGTTCCCCATTTAGCTGGAAGTGCAAGGGGAGGGAGACCTAAGACCCCAGCAGTTGGTTTGCCCCTCTGACCACTAGAGCCTCCTACAATGCCCCCCCATCCTCCAGCCTGCTGATTCCATTGTTGGCTGCTGCTGCACCAACACTGCCCAGGCTAAGGTGGCAGGTTCTGGCACCACCTGTCCCGTATCAATTCTCCCTCTCCCAGTAGAAACTCTAATTGCTGTTAAGGAAAAAGAGCGAAGACTTGATCTAACTGCTTCCTGTTGAGTCGGGCGATGATAGAAGGGGGCAATTAGGGTTTCTGTGGAGGGAGAGCGATCCAGGGGTCTACGATGGAATCAGGTCTTGAACCAGAACCATCTTTACTGTGTGTGGCTTGATGACATTTCTGGAACATACAAATCTGATTAGCACAGTAAAAGGCAAGGGTAGGACAGTGAGAGGAGGGGGTTAATTATAGTGTTAGGTTAGAAGAACAAAGTCAGCGATGCTAACAGAAAATTATATTAACATTTTCCTTGTTAAAGTTTTAAACAATAACTTTAAATTTTCTTTAGATTCACAAGTGTAGGTGGATTGTGGTCGATTCTCTTCATGGTTTGTTTCTGTAGAAGGTGGAGGGTTCCAGGATTTTATTTGTGAATGATGTATCCAGGAATCTATTTCCATAACTTTAGCAGCTGTAGAAAGATAACAGAAAACGGACCTTTCCAAGTTGGGGTTAGGGAAAGTAAATTGGAGGGAAGCGTTTTTGATCATGACCAGATCTCCAGGACAGAAAAGCTCTTTTAGCATTGAATGTGAAAATGTAGTTGGGAGGTTTTTAAGGATTTATTGAAATTTAGCTAAAGAAGTAATAAGTTTTATTAATTTTGTAGTTTCTTGATCTAGTAATAAATCATTAGTTCAAAAGGGCCTTCTTTATAATAATTCAAATGGGCTACAACCAAGTTTCTGAGGTAATTTTTTTATTTTAAAGATAACAATGGAGAGCAATTTAGTCAAAGGGAGATGAGTCTCTTGAGTTAGTTTTCGCAATTGCCCTTTGATTTTATCATTCATTTTTTTCTACCTTCCCAGGGGATTGGGTCCTCCAAGAGTACTGTAGATGATATTTTATGACTAGGGCTTTATATATTCCCTGTGTAACACCTGCTTTGAAGGCCAGCCCATTACACTTTGCAAACTTCGAGGGAGTCCAAACCTAAGGATAATCTCATGTACTAAAGCCTTTACAACTTTTGGGGCCTTTTCTGGCATGCTTTAACCTAATTAGTAAAAGTATCCACAAATACCAGCAAATATTGTATACTATATACCTTAGGGAGGTGAGTGAAATCCATTTGCCCATCTTTACCTGGATATTTAACTTGTTTCTGTATATCTGGGAGAGTTAAATGGTGATTTAAGGATTGTTTTTCTGACATACCTCACAAGTCCTTGTTACTTGTTTTATGGTTTTAAATAAGTTCTTTCCATTAAAGAGAGCGTTAGCCATTTGATAGGTACTTTCACAGCCAAAATGAAAAGACTGATGCAAAGTTTTAAGTATTTTCCATTGACTTGCAGTAGGTAATAGTAAAAGTTCATTTCTATTTTGTAGCCATTCTGATGGAAGTAGTGAATAGTTTCTAGATAAAGTCCATTCCTTTTCTTTTTATGTATATTGAGGTGTATGATTCTCAAGTGATTCCTCCTAAATAAGGGGTGTCACAAGGGGGATTATTCCTTTTTGTGTTGGCATTTTAGTCTCTTTATCAGTAAGTTGGTTACCTTTAGAAATCTCATTTAAGGTCTCTTGGTGTCCCTTACAATGAATAATTGCTATTTCTTATGGAGTATGAACAGTTTGTAATAACTTGTCTATTTCATGATGATATTTTATGCAGGAGCCATTGGAAATTAGGTATTGCCTTTTCTTCTAAATAGTAAGCATGGGCATGTAAAATGAGGCAGGCATATTTTGAGTTAGTGTATATATTGACTCGTTTGTTTCTCTCAATTTCTAAGGTACAGGTTAAGGTTATTAGCTCAACTTATTGCACACTGGTTCCTGAAGGGAGAGACCCACTTTCAATTATAGCATATTGAGTAAGTACAGCATAGTCTGCTTTTCAAGTTCTGTGTTTTATGAAAGAATTTCTATTTGTATACAAAATCATGTTTGGATTGAGTTTTGTTCTTCCCACTTGTTCCCTGGTAGCCCACACTTTTGGATTCATTTTTGTCTTTGATAAGGGAAGGTATAATATAGGTTCTTGTCCTATATTCATATAAATGGTTGTTCGTATGCTTTAGTTATTATGCCCCCCCAAAGGGGAGCAGTACTTTCAGGCATGACTAGGAAGGCGTGAGAGAACAGTCAGTCACCCCAATTGCAGCTTAAAGGCCGAGAGAAAAATTTGGTAACCGGCTTTCCAGAACCCCCTGTATAGTTACAGATTTGGAGGATAAAAGACCAGGGTTACAGAGGAGTACAGAAGAGGTTGCTCCAGTGTCTGGAAGAAATTCTGTTTCCTGGCGCTCCACTATAAGGCAAACCTGGGGCTCCTGAGGGGTGATGAAACAGGCTGGAGCCATGAGAATCTGCCCCAGGCACTCTCAGTCCAGTTTGGGTACTGATGGGATCACTGTTCCAGCAGACCTTTGCCTCTCTGGACAGGTAACCCTCTAATGGTTATCCTTGCATTCTAGACAGGGGCCAGGTGGTTTGTCCAGCAGGTGGTGCTGCTGGGAGCAGTTCTTCCTAAAGTGGCTTGTCTGACCATATTAGAAACACTTGTTCTTAGCTCCTCTGCCTTCCCTCTGTTCCTGAATGGTGCTCGTTTGTCAGAGTGCCACTACTAGAGCTGTTATTCTTTTTTTAGCCCTTCTCTCTTTTTCCTCCTCTTTCTCCTGATCTCGGTTATGAAAGACTATAGTGGCTGTTTAAAGAAGATTCTCCAGGTTATGATCTGGGCCTAGAGCCAATTTCTGAAGTTTTCTTTGCATGTTTGGTGTCGCCTGAGTGATAAATTTATCTTTTAACACAATTTAGCCCTCTAAGGAGTCAGATGTTAACTGAGTGTGTTTTCTCACCGTTGCCCTAAGGCAATCAAGAAAGGCTGAGGGACTCTCATTTGGCTCCTGGTAAATAGTAGACAACTTAGAATAATTCATAGGCATTTTCATGGATCGATGTAAACCTTCTAGGATACACGTTAGAAAATGTTTACGCCACCAGTCACCTTGTTTTTCAGGGTTCCGTTTAGAATCCTCAAAGGGAACTGCCTGTCTTCCTGTGAGGTATCTGTCCATTTCCCCAGGAGACATACTGCCATCAGTATTGGCCTTGAACCACAAATCGCCCACTTTGGAGCTTCATCTAAGGCTTCATTTTTTTCATTAAAAGTTAAAGTTTAATCTAGGAGTAATATTACAGCTCTCCAAGAGAGGTCAAAGCTTTGTCTTAATCCTTGGAGAATATCTGTGTACTTATCAGGGTCATCAGAAAATTTTCCGAAATCAACCTTAATTTACTTTAAATCTGCCAGAGACAACATAGTGATTACTCGTGCATTTCCCCTTTCACCACTCGTAGTCTCAAACAAGGGACCCAAAGAAGGATATGATTGCCTTCTGGTGGTCCCAGTAGGACCAGAAAAATCTCTTGGGACAGCCTCCCTCCTTGGGTTTTCTGAACACACGCATGGGTTTGAACCCAGCCTGGAAGAAGTAGATGGTGGGTTTGAATTAGGTGGTGATAGGATCTCTCTTGGGAATCCCTGACCATTTGGGGAAGTTACTACAGCCAGGAGAGTTGAATCTATCTGGCAGGTCTTATACAGTTGGGGGTTGTCCCTGAGGAGAAAGAAAGCTTACACATAGGGCACTTCAGACCACTTTCCTTCTTGTTTACCAAAAATGTATAAATGAAAAATGGTATAATTTAGAGTACCCTCTAGGGGCCATTGTTTACCAGGGGAGGGTTGATACTGAGGCCAGGCCTCAGAAGAAAATCATACATTCTTTCCTCAGCTTCTGAAGATCAAGCATGTCCCACCATAGCCCAGCGGTGTGTTTTGGCAGCATAGGCCAAAATACCAGGTATTCTTGGGCCTAGTCCCATCTTATGACAGTTCTCTTGGCAAGAGAACATTTTACCTGGGTGTTCTCTTAGAGAAAGAACATTACCCTTCTGTGGGAAAGAACAAACGTCCAGCATTTTAATCAATTCCACCCTGTATTTCTGGGTTGTCAAAGCGCCCCCTGACCAACCCAAGAAGTCTTCTGTTCAAACAAAAGGAGGCATCCTTTCAATGCTTGGGGAAGAATTCCTGAGGAATTCCTGTGCTTGTCTGGAATTAGCTACTCTTACCAGTGTAGCACTTAGTACCCGCTCGTTCTCCTGTGCTTATTACTTGCTGGCAGCACAGCCGGAGAAATCAGGTATTAGGGAGCCTGGTCCCACCTGATGCAAGTTCTGCCTCTTTCTGCGTCTGCCCCAGAATATCAATCAAAGTGGGGATGAGCCCCGCCCTGGAGAAAATGGCTCTGCAGGGCTTGCATATTTATCCTTTTATAATTTCTACAAGCTTTTTCCAAGTCCCCAGTAATAAAGAAAAATAGGCTTTCTATCATGAGCAGGTCTTAATTGCTATGTTATCCAACCTTCCTTTCATTCCCAAAGGTTAGCAAAGCAACAATAATTACACTCAGTGAAAATCAGAGTTGAGAGACACTGATACGTTTGCATTACAATTAGTTACAATTAGAAGTCATGGAATTATTTTAAACTTCCCTGTTTATACCAATAAACCAAAAGAAATCAAATACCCAGGGTCATTTTCATTACTTTTCTTTCTTTTTTTTTTTTTTTTTTTTGCAGTTTCTGGCCGGGGCTGGGTTTGAACCCTCCACCTCCAGCATATGGGGCTGGCGCCCTACTTCTTTGAGCCACAGGCACCACCCTCATTGCTTTTCTTTATTTTCAAGAGACTGAATGGCTGGGGGGTTAGGACCATTCTTGCCTTGGGAAGTTGCTCTTGTCTTCTCTTTATAGGCCTCTGGTTGCCCAGACAAGCTGTGGAGGGGAGTCATTTTGCCCTCGGTTTGGAGCTGACTTTTAGTTAATATGGTATAGCCTTTCTTCTCAGACACATAAACAGCCAATCGAATTTAATTTTTCAGTGAAAAGTAATAAAAACGACCTTACAACACACCTACAACATTTGAAGCACTCTTAAAACATCTGAAACACACTTCTGAAAAATACCAGAGTAAACCAGTACAAAACTAACAAAATACATTAGCAATCCTTTACCAACTTTCAAACAAAGGAGAGAGAGAACCAGAAGAGGTCATAGAGATAAATAGAAAAAAATTGGTACCATGGAAGAGAAGAGAAGATAGTAAAAGCTGGGAGAGCCCAATTTTCTGAAGGCCCTCCCATGTCTTGGTGTCAGAACCCCAAGGCCTCTGGGTGCTACCTCCTTGCTCGGCTTTCAACCAGGGAAAAGGAGTAAATACAGATACAAGTTCAAAAGTCTTCTAATATTCCCTTTGGCTCCTTTCTGGAGACAATGGGACTTAGAAAGTTCGTTCCCCAACAGCCTCTTGCTCAGGACCTGGAGGTCAACAGCTGCACTATGCACATTTACAGGCTGATGGGCATCGAAGTAATTAGTCTACATTATTATAACTATCAGAAAAGCAGGATAGAGGTAAGTGGTCCCATTACTTACCACAGAGTCTCTTCTTTCCCCACATGGGCCCCCAAATATGATACTGAAATTTTGTCCTCAAGGGTTCTTGGTCTCAGTGATTCTAAGAATAAATCCATGGACCACAGATCAGTGGTAAGACAGGATTTATTTACAGAAAAGGAAAAAAATATCAAACCGTCAAAGCTCCTGGCAGAGAGAACCCAGGTGGGAGAAAGAGCTCTCTTGCTTCCTCTGTCTGTCTCTCCCCAGGGCTCTCTGCTCAGGGGTATATATTGTCTCATAGGGTTATTTAGTGGAACTCGATTATTACGTTTAGCTGCATGGGGCCGGAACTCAGTTGATGATTGGCTACAATCCCTTTCCTAGGCCTAGGAAACTTACATGAAATTGACCAGGCCTAGAAAAGGTGGGGTTCCCCATTCAGCCAGAAGTGCAAGGGCAGGGAGACCTAAGGTGTTGTGTCTCGCCAGCAGTTGTCTGGCCCCTCTGGCCACTGGAGCCTCCTACGCCCCCTCCCCACACTCCAGCCTGCTGGCTCCGCTGCCAGCCGCTGCACCAACACTGCCAGGGCTAAGGTGTCAGGTTCTGACACCACCTATCCTGTATCACTGAGACTCAACTATACTCTATTCTCTTGTCTAACCGACAGGAAAACAAAGTGCCAGGAAGTTCGTGAAGCCTGTCCACACATACACATGTGGCTGAGCTGTGTCTAGGACCAGGGCTCTTTTTATCAAGTATCTCTTTCATTTATATGATCCCTTAGGTTTATAAGGTACTCCTCAGGTCTATGACCTTGCTTATTACACTGTATCACTCAGCTCATGGAAACAGCTTCCACCATCCCTCTTTTTGTCTTTGGGAGATTTTTTTTTGCATTCTCCAACTTGTATTACAGCAGCTGATTGTATATTATTGACCTTTAAATTAAAAAAAAAACAAAACAGTATGCGTACACACAGGTATGAGTATGTGGGAAAAACAGCTGAGTTACTTCTGACATTTTAATGCTACAGAGCTCAAAATATGCTTACTTTTTGAAAGAGGTCTGGGAACATTTATAGGCTACCCTTTAATGAGTGTCATTTTAAAATAGAAGGGCCCAGCCATCTTCATGTAGTTTTTGCAGTAAATCCTTCCAAGAATCAAGAGTGAAGACAATTCCTTTCTCCTCCTGGATTTTTTTCTTCTTCATTTTTTTTTTTTTTTTTTTTTTTGCTTCTTGTGAGGTTACTATATTAAGGTATAGGTAGAAAACATTTAAAAATATAAGGGGTACATTTTGCATGTGAATGAGGAAGTCAGACAATAAATGCAAAAAAAAATAGCCTCTGTAGAAATTCAAAATCAGAACTTGGGGACAGGGAGGAAGGCAACACATTCTTTTTACAGAGCTGTTGCGCACAATGGGACTGTCCTCAGAAGCGGGAATATGAAGACAGATGCTCAACTGCAGAACAAGGCTGGGATTTTAGCCTGACAGTTTTAAAAACTGGGCTGGCTTTTCCGGAATAGGCCAAGGAAGATAAATCCATTTTGGTTGTTAAGGCAGCTCTGCCATCATCAGCTCGTGGAGGAACATACTGTCCTGAGAGTACAAGTTTTTCCCAGTCCAATTGTAGCCCTTGGGCCCACCGGATGGAGAAGATAACCAGATCTGCTTGTTTGGAGTCAGCTTGTTGATGACATGGGTTCCTAGATCTCCACCCAGTTTAATTGCTGAGACGCCACTCCCAAAGGAGACATCATAGTCCTCAAATGTGTAAAGTTTGTCTGCAAGGTCTTCAAACAACTCTGCTAAGGAGTCCAGTGTTTCCTCTGCTAGTCTCTCATAGGTGGTCTCATCTAGAGAACCTGGCTTGCCCAAAGTTCCTGATTTCCTCAAATTTATCAGAGAGACACTCTGTTTTTTGACATTCAGAATCTGATAGAGGTAGTGGAGGTTCAGTCAAACTAGCGGTGCAGGGGGCACGGGCCGTGGCAGTGCCAGCAGGAAGGCCCCAGCTGCCACAGAGCAGAGCGGACTCTGCCAGCTACCAGGCAGGGTGAAGGCCTGGGCTGGGATCTCATCTCTTCTGAAGTCTAGAGCCCTTAAGTCCTCATTCCAGGCCGTCCTCCTCACTGCTCTGTCAGGGCCTAGAATTTTTCCCTCTTCTAATATCGACATTCCACCTTTCCCCAGCCATGGACTACAACATCAACCAGGAGAAAGTGCAAGGGGCTCCTTATTCTGATAGTTTTGACTATGATTGCTCTTGGCTGACATCAGCAGCAATTTCCAAATGTTTCAGTAGTAAATTCATATTCTTATTATATACAATACACTGTAATATTTGCTATTCTGTTTTAGTTTGTGCCTTATTTTCTATTAAGATGATCATAAAAATGGCAAGTCCTCATGAGCTGAACAGATTTTATGTAGCAATTATTGCAATGTCTGAACTCGCACTACTTTAACCAACCCGAATGTTTGTTTTATCTTGATATTTATTGCTCCACGGTTCCGGCAGGCGGGATCTGAGGTGCTACTTCAAATTGTTCAAGTGAAGCTGTAGAAACTAATTGTTGAAGGCACACTGGAGGAAGCAAAGGCCAAACTTTAAAATCATTTCTTCAATGAATCTCATCATGTTCATTGCACTGCATACTATGGCCCTTCCTACACTTCAGAGCATGCCTCTGCACATGCGCCAATTTAACAGAGACTTAGGCTTCTCAGGTTGTTGTTTATCACATTGCTCTTTGTTTATTTCCTCTTTACCTTTTCCAGGGTCAGTTTGGGGAATGGAAAAGAATAGCCCTAGCTTGGTTGTCATCTTGGAAGCCATGGATAAGGAATTGTATCTGTAAATAATTTAAGGTGAATTGACATTCTACAAGTCAGACATACCTCATTTTGTTGCACCTTCTTATAGTGTGCTTCTTTGATGTTGTGTGTTTTACAAATGGAATGTTTTTTGCAAACTTGGTACTCTATGGGTGACATTTTTCCAACAGTATGTTCACACTTTGTGTCTCTGTGTCATATTTTCGTAATTCTTGCAATATTTCAAGGTTTGTAATTATTACATTTGTTATGGTGATTTGTGATCAGTGATACTTGATATTACTATTGTAACTTTTTGGGGGAGCCGCAAACTTCACCCTTATCAGATGGTGAACTTAACTGATAAGTGTTTATGGGTTCTGACCGCTCTACCAGCTGGCTATTCCCTTGTCTCTCTTCTTCTCCTCTCTATTTTATTTATTTATTTTTAAGGCGTTTTCTTTTCTTTTTCTTTTTTTTTTTTTTTTTTGTTGCAGTTTTGGCCAGGGCCGGGCTCGAACTCGCCACCCTGGCATATAAGGCCAGTACCCTACTCCTTGAGCCACAGGTGCCACCCAGACCTCTCATTTCTTGAGGCACAATAATATTCAAATTAGTTCAATTAACCCCTCTTAGTGTAGAAGCGAAATGAAGTATCGCATGTTTCTTTCTTTAAATCGAAAGCTAGAAATGAGGTTCGGCGCCTGTAGCTCAGCGGCTATGGTGCCAACCACATACACTGGAGCTGGCGGGTTCAAATTCAGCCCAGGCCCACCAAACAACAACGAGAACTACAACCGAAAAATAGCCAGGCGCTGGAGCGGGTGCCTGTAGTCCCAGCTACTTGGGAGGCTGAGGCAAGATAATCACTTAAGCCCAAGAGTTTGAGGTTGCTGTGAGCTGTGACGCCACGGCACTCTACCCAGGGCGACATATCAGACTCTGTCTCCAAAAGAAAAAAAAAAACAAAAAAAACAAGCTAGGAATGATTAAGCTTAGTGAGGAAGGCATGCCAAAAACAGATGGCCTCAAATCTAGGCCTCCTATTCCATATTGTGAATGCAGAGGAAATGTTCTCAAAAGAAATTAAGAGTATTACTCCAGTGAACATTCAAATAATAAAAAATCAAAACAACACTTGCAGCTTTTAAAAATAAAACTAAGTGGGTGGCACCTGTGGCTCAATGAGTAGGGCTCCGGCCCTATATACTGAGGGTGGTAGGTTCGAACCTGGCCCCGGCCATACTGCAACAATAACACAAAAATAGCTGGGTGTCGTGGTGGGCACCTGTGGTCCCAGCTACTGGGGAGGCCGAGGCAAGAGAATTGCCTAAGCCCAAGAGCTGGAGGGTGCTGTGAGCTGTGATGCCACAGCACTCTATCAAGGGCAACAAAGTGAGACTCTGTCTCTTAAAAAAATAAAATAAGAGTAAAACTAAGTAAAGCAGAATAAAAAACATTAGGAGGGTAACGCCTGTGGCTCAAAGGAGTAGGGCGCTGGCCCCATATGCTAGAGGTGGTAGGTTCAAACCCAGCCCCAGCTAAGACAACTGATATATATATCAGGAAAAAAAAAATGTGTTGTTGATATGGAGGTTTGAGTGATCTGGATAGAAGATCAAACCAGACACAATATTCCATTAAGCCAAAATTTAATCCATAAAAGACCCCTACTCTCTTCAATTCTGTGAAGGTTAAGACAGGTGAAGAAAGTGCATAAGAAAAGTTTGAAACTATCAGAGGTTGGTTTATGAGATTTAAGAAAAGAAGCTGTTCCTATAATATGAAAATGCAAGGTGAAGCAGCATGTGCTGACGTAGAACCTGTAGCAAGTTATTCAGAAGATCTAGGTAATTGATGAAGGCAGCTACTCTAAACAAAAGATTTTCAATGAATATTTAACAGCATTAAGCTAGAAGAAGATACCATTTAGTACTTTTATAGTTAGGGAGAAGTCAATACCTGGCTTCAAAATTCAAAAGACACTCTGACTCTCTGGGGCTAATGTAGTTGGTGACTTTATGTTGGAGCCAATGCTCATTGACTATTCCCCAAATTTGAGGACGCTAAAGACTTATGCTAAATCTACTCTACCTATGCTCCGTAAGTAGAATAACAAAGCCTGAATAACACCCCATCTATTTATAGCACAGTTTACTGAATATTTTAAGCCCATTGTTGAGACCTGCTCGGAGAAAAAGATTCCTTTTGGCTCAGTGCCTGTAGCTCAGCAGCTAGCACACCAACCACATACACCGGAGCTAGCAGGTTCGAATCTAACTCTGACCTGCCAAACAACAGTGACAACTACAAGCAAAAAATAGCCAGGTGCCTATAGTCCCAGCTACCTGGGAGGCTAAGGAAAGAGAATCACTTAAGCTCAAGAGTTTGAGGTTGCTCTGAGCTGTGATGCCACAGCACTCTACCCAGAGGAACAGCTTGAGACTGCCCCCCCAAAAAAGATTTCTTTCAATATATTACTACCCATTAATAATATACCTAGTCACTTGAGGCCTCTCATGAAAATGTACAAGTAGAGTAATGTTTTCATGCCTGCTGGCACAATATGCATTTTGCAGCTCATGGACCAAGGAGTTATCAAGTTTTACTATTTAAGAAATACATTTCATGGGGTATAGCTACCAAAGACAGTGATTCCTCTGACAAATATGGACAAAGTAAATTGAAATCCTCTTGGAAAGGAGTCACCATTCCAGATGCCCATAAGAACCTTATGATTCATGGGAAGAGGTAAAAATATCAACATAATAGTAGTTTAGAATAAATTGTTGCAATCTTCATGGATGACCTTGAGGGATTCAAGACTTTAGTGGAGGAAATCACTGCAGATGTAGTGGAAATAACAAGAATACTAGAATTATATGTGGATCCTGAAGATATGACTAAATCACTGAAATATGATAAAATTGAATGAATGAGGAGTTGCTTCTTGTGGACGAACAAAGAAAGTGGCTTCTTGAGGTAAAATCTACTCCTGGTGAAGATGCTGTGAACACTGTTCAAACGACAATAAAGAATTTAGACCCTGACATAAACATGGATGTTAATGCAGTGATAGAGTTTGAAAGGATTGACTCCAATTTTGAAAGAGGTTCTACTGGGGGTAAATGCTATCAAACAGCATAGCATGCTACCGAGAAATCTTTTATAAAAACAGGAATCGACTGATGTGGCAAACTTCATTGTTGTCTTATTTTATTTTATTTTTTTAATTTTTTTAATTTTTAATTTTTTTTATTGAATCATAGCTGTGTACATTAATTCAATCATGGGGTACAGTGTGCATGATTCACATACAATCTGAGATATTTTTATTGTCACATTGTGCTTCATGATTGCACTAATGTACACAATTATGATTTAATAAAAATTAAAAAAAAATAAATCATCACAGCCACCCCAACATTCAGCAGCCATCAACACTGGGGCAAAAGCCTCCACAAGCCAAAAGATCACAACTCACTGAAGCCTCAGATAAATGTTGGCATTTTTTAGCCAGGAAGTATTTTTAGTTAGAGTAAGTGCATTCTTTTTTTTTTTTTAGATATAATGTAGTTAACAGACGTAATAGACTATAGCATGAACGTAACATTTTTATGTGCTGTGAAACCAAAAAAAGTAATCATATCATTTGTGATATTCTCCTTCTTGCAATCATCTGGAACTGAGCTGCCAATGTCTCAAGTTTGCCTGTATTCTGTTTCTCTGAATAAATATAGCACATTGCAATATGTGGCCCTTTTTTTGCTGACCTCTGTAAGTAAATTTTTACTGTTGCCTCCATAAAGATCTCCTAAATTTCTATAAGTTTTCAATTTAGGTACATTTTAGACATTATTGCTGTTATGGATGATGTATTTTCATTTCACAGCTCTTGTTTATTTTGGTATTAGTGTGGCTTTTACTGGCTATGCATCCCAATTCAGATTTTTGATACCATACATCCATACTTCTGTGTTTTTCCAGATTTTATTGGAGACGGTGAAAAACACTTCAAAATTTTGCACATTTGTTTGTATTTTTCCATATGAAAGTCCGTCCTTCCTTCCTTCCTTCCTTCCTTCCTTCCTTCCCTTCTTTCTTTCTTTTTATTGTTGAATCATAGCCAAGTACATTAGTGCAATCAAGGGGTACAATGTGCTGGTTTCATAGGAAATTGAATTCTTATGTAAGTTTGCTAAAAGTCATCATCTTTGAATTTATGTTGAATTTATATAAAAGGTTTTTACTTTACTCCTGAACATGACCACATGATTTTTTCCTACCCTCTTATTGTAGTAAATAACACTATAATACTTTTTTTACTAACGTGATATCTTTGTATTTTGGGAACACAGCCGATTTCTTTACTAATTCACCACTGTATTAGCTATGCTATGGAGTTATTTGTGATATTTGTTTTTGAGTATGTTTGGCTCAAGTGCTCCTTTGTCACGTATCTTTATCTGGTATTTGCATCAAGGAAAGCTACCTTCTTAAAATTAACGAATAATTTCTCACTTTCTGTAGAGTTTAGAATAGTTTACTTAATATGCTAATTTTTTCCCCTTACCATTTGATACAACAAACCTAGCTAGTCTGGAAACATTTTAAAGGTGTATTGGGTTTTCCTGGCAAAGTAAAATACAATTTTACTTTGTATTGTTCACTTAAGTTTTATACTTTTGTAAACCTTTTTAGTTATTTATGCAGTATTTTGATAATTTTTTCTACCTAAATTAGGTTTTTTTAAAATATAAAGACATACTTATAATAAAATAATTTTATCATTGAAATTTTCAAACACACACCATAATACAGAAAATACGGTAATGAACGCATTATATCTGGCACGCAACCAAAATAATCCTCAATAGTTATAGTAAGAAGCTTGGTCAGATAAAAGTTTATTTGTTTATTTATTGTCAAGACCACTTTAGAAGTGACATTGAATTTGGTAGAATATACAAAATGTTTCTTTTCTCCTTTGTGGTGATGTTGGTAGTGACTGAGAATCTTCGCTCTCATTAAGTAATCCATTAAAGGCTACAGAATGGTTATTCTATTTTTCCTTTGTTCTGTATTTAAAACCTTTCCCCCTCCACCATTTGCTATTGTTAGGTAATGGTAAATGCATTTATTATATTCTCTTATATTATTTAAATCTCTTCTGTAGGTTTATTTTGTAGAACTTTATTTAAATAACATCCTTTATCTCTATTTCTTTTTTTATAATTGATAACACCTACAAAAGGTTTTTATGTAAATATGGGAAATGCTATTAAAAAGGAATACTATC
The DNA here is from genome assembly GCA_963573935.1 of Arctocebus calabarensis. Taxonomy (NCBI): domain Eukaryota; kingdom Metazoa; phylum Chordata; class Mammalia; order Primates; family Lorisidae; genus Arctocebus; species Arctocebus calabarensis. The sequence goes on along the minus strand of CAUYON010104310.1, from coordinate 32,027 downwards.
TAAAACGTGTTAAATATTTTCCAAAACTGGTTTTTATTAGTTAAATCTACTGTCTTCTAATTCATCATTTTTATACTTAGATTCATTATTTTCTATCTCCTAATAGTTTAGGCTTAATATGCTATTGCCTCTGTAGTTCTTGAATCATTCGAATGTTTTAAATGTTTCCTTTTCTGATAAATCTATTTAAGGCTTTAATGTCTTTCTGAGCACAACCTAGGCTGTCTCCACTAGGCAATACTGTGGAACTTTATGTCTAAAGTTCAAAAATTTTTAAAGTTGAATAGTATCTCCATTATGCTCTTATAATTTTTTTAGTTTTTTAAAATTTTTTCAAATGAATATGAAGGCACAATTTTTAGGTTACACTGTTCTCACTTCCAAAGTTCCATTTGTAGAAGAGCCCCTCACCCGGGGAGCGTGTTATACACACTCACAGTGTGCACAGTAAGTGCACCTCATGCCCTCCCTCCTGCCAAATCTCCCCCAAACGGGACTATATTAGTGTTTTATTGTTCCTATTATGCTCTTCTAATTTTTGAATATGGATATATAACATAATATGTTTCACAGAATATGACAGAGTTGAGTTTTTCGTAGTAATGAGATCAAGGTTTCAAATGAGAAAATGGGTCAATATAATTGATGAACTTTAACAGTAGTCAAAGATTATCCTGGAAATGGAAACTAGACCAAATGCAGGAAATTTGTTACTTGAGAAGCCAAACAAGGATAGTAGAGCAAAGGATACTTAGCAACTTGAGGAAGATTCTTACACCTCTAGGGGAGAGGAGCAAAGAGAAAAGGTAATAATACTGGAGACTAGGAGTTGTGGTAGACAAGATCAGAAAACAAGGTTGATCAAAGGGAAGGAAGTTGTAGCCCTTGGCAAGATACAGGCGTTGAAGGAGAAGTCATCTCCTACACAGAGGAAGAAGGTGAAAAACTCTGCACATTCCCATGCTCTTGGGCTCTAATATCCATCTCTTGACATCTTTGGCTGAACTGAGTTGGCTTCCAGGTGCTAGAAAGAACAGAGGATAAGAAATGGGAGTCAGACATTTTATAATGGAGAATAGTGAAGAAGCAGCCTGAGAAATAGATTTCAGGGCACATAGGTCAAGGGCTGGCGTACCTCATGGGCAGAGTAGATGAGAAAAATAATATCCAAATTGGTACAGACTTTTAAATGAAATTAATATTCTTTTATGATTAAAATGATACGGTACCAGGCAAGTAAAAAATATCTACTGGCTTGGCGCCTGTGGCTCAACGGGCTAAGGCGCCAGCCACGTACACCTGAGCTGGCGGGTTCGAATCCAGCCCGGGGCCTGCCAAACAACAATGACAGCTGCAACCAAAAAATAGCCGGGTGTTGTGGTGGGCGCCTGTGGTCCCAGCTACTTGGGAGGCAGAGGCAAGAGACTTGCTTGAGCCCAGGAATTGGAGGTCGCTGTGAGCTGTGATGCTACAGCACTCTATCCAGGGTGACAGCTTGAGGCTTTGTCTCAAAAAAAAAAAAAAAGAATATCTACAACAAGAAAAACAATAGTAAATATCAAACATAATTTAGGGTACACGTGATGTTTTGATACAGGCATACAAATAATTGGGATATGCATCGCCTCAGGCATTTATCATTTCTTCGTGTTAGGAACATTCCAATTTCACTCTTTTAGTTATTTTAAGGTGTATCCGAACTTGCTGTAGATTAGCGTGGCTTTGTTGTGTCATCAAACATTGTTCATCCATCTATTTTTGTACCCGTTAACCATCCCCATTTTATTTCCCCTTCCTGCTTCCTTCCCAGACTCTAGTAACCATCATTATAACTCCCTGGTTCCACGAGATCAATTGTTTTAGTATTTAACTTATACTTGTGAGTTAAGAACATATGAGATTTACCTGTATTCTATAGGCGGGTTTTGGTATATGCATACAGGAGCTCAGGTAAGACTCTGTCTCAGGCTGGCAGCTCCTTGCTGTAGGATCCCATTTCAGAGGGAGTTCCTTCAGAAGGGTTCCAGTAACCTTAGATATGCCCTTCTCTTTGACTAGAACAAGCCTTTACCCAGCCTGAAAAGTTATCTACCAATACCAGCTTAGGCATCTGAATAAAACTCTACTGAAAGGGTGGAGCCCTCACAAGTAGGAATCCCTGTGTAGCAAGTCACCTGTATGTCCTTGGACTGCCCCCAAGTACATAAACAATTGTTTCCAACATGGTCCTTTCAAATGAGTGCCACCAAACCATCAAGGCATCATGCTCCCAATCTGTGTATTGATTCGGGTAGGACCAAAGCTCTGGGAAGTCAGTCAACCCCAAAGCAGGGATGATAGTTTTCCAAAGGCATTTCAGTGGTCCATGGTCCACATCTGCGTCTGTCCCTTTAAGGGCCTCACATAAGGGCTTTGTCATCAGTCCAAAGTCTGAGATCCAGACATGACAGAACCCTGTCATTCCTAGGGATCTTAGATAAGTAGCCTGCTGCTTGTGAATCTGTCCCATTTCTGGTTCCATAAGTCCCCAAGTTCCCATTAAACAGAGCAGTAGAACCCTTTTAAAGCCTCTAAGACAGTCCAAAGTACCCCAGTCCCAGAACCTTGTTATTCAGATGTAGCTGAGTATCATTCATAGTCATTTGTACAATACCATTAGTGGTGCGTAGATTTTGCACGTGTCTGTATTCATTGGTATAGGGGATATAATTTCTCTCTGTATGTCCCAGGGTCCTGTCAACCTATATGGCCCTACTCACTTTTGATAGCTTTCTTTTTGACAATGCTATAACACCGTGCAGGTGGGTGGAAGCCTGAGCTTTAAAGAGAACTGCTCCGCAATGGCAGTGTCCTGTGTGTTTCACCAGGCCCTGGTATTTATCCAGCAGGAGCTTCGTGGTGTCCTCAGGTGTGAGTTTCTGTCACTTTTGGAATAACTCATGGTGCTTTCACTGCTTGCCTATATCCACCTCCCAGGCCCGCTGTGACACATGTCTCAGCCACTGCTTATCTGTGGCTGCCTCACTGCCACCTATCCCCTCCCCTGTGGCCACTTGTCTGGCCAACGAAGCATCAAGTGTGGCCGATGCTAGGGATCAGGGTGGGGCTAGGAAAGGGCTCCCCCTAGACTGCTTCTGTCCATGTGGCTAATGACAATTGAGTCCTCACTGTCAATTTATACCCAGGGCTTGGATTGGTTGGGGACCCTTGGGCCCGTCCTGTGTTGTTTGACTCCTGGACTTTCAGGAACCATTTGCTTTCCTGAGGGTTTCTTGTTACTTAGAGCCCTTTGCAAGTTGAAGCAGGGTTCTTTCCAATGTCCTCTTTTTATTTCACAAAGCACACTGATTGTACCCTAACCTAGGGTGCCTTTCTTTTCGACCCTCTTAAAGGATCCTTAGCTACCATCGCTAGCTGAATGCACACAGTTTTCATATTATGCTAAAGGCCATATTAACCAGCTATGAAAGATTCCTGCTGATTACCTTTCTCTGGCTATGGGTGCCCTCTAGCCAAATTGAGCTCCCCGCTGAATAAGGAGAGACCATTTCCAACCAAGAACCATAACCTAATTAATGGGCATAGGATTAAAGAATTAGTTCAAGTTTCACCCTCTCTATCCCCTCCCATGGTAGCAAGATGGCAGAAGTGGCAGGCATTCCTTCCCCCTTCCTGCACGCTACTTGGCAGCAGGCTGGGGGTGCCAGTACTCTCCCACCCTGGATTGGCTCTTGGGCTGTAGTCCCTCCCAGCATCTCACTCTGGCCAGCTGCAAAGTTAGTTCTAGCAGGGGTCGAAGGACAACATTTATCAAAACACAGATAATTTTGTATTCCATATACAGTGAGTTTGTCTCAGAAATACCATAATCAATGAATTTATTTCAAGAAGAGAGCTTGAGAGTCAACACTTCAACTCTGTAGTGGCGGGTTGACCATTTGAGTTCTGAATTTTCCTCAATATAATTTTCCCTTTAGTAAAAACCTGTGCATAAGAATTGACCCCCCTAGAAAACCTGGCATGCCTTTGATACATAACTGCAAGAAAAGGAAACCATGAACTAACTGGGGTGCCTGAAGGGGGTCATTCTTGTCTTTCCTTATTTTTAAAGGATTTGTTTCCTATTCTTTTTTTTGTGTGTGAGACAGATTCTCATTCTGTCACCCAGGGTAGAGTGCCATGGTGTCATCATAGCTCACAATAACCTCAAATTCATAGACTCAAGCAACCCTTTTGCCTTCCTAAGTGGTGCCCACCACAATACCCATATAATTTTTCTATTTTTAGTAGAGAAAGGTGGTCTAGCTCTTGTTCAGGCTGGCCTCAAACTCCTGAGCTCAAGCAATCCTCTTGTCAAGGCCTCCCAGAGTGCTAGAATTACAGGCGTGAGCCACCATGCCTGGCCTGTTTCCCATTCTTTCAAAGAAGCAACCTGGCTGTGGTATAGGGTTTAGTGTAGTGGGTCACAGCCTACTGATTGTGGGTGGGCTCTACAGTGTTTCACCCTTGTGTCACTCTACAAACAAGACAATTCAGTTTCCCCGTTTGCAAAAGCACAGAAAGACCAAATTGATGTTAATTTTATGAGGAAGAGGCAATGGAGAAGACCTTTTAGAATGCACCCCAAAATTAAAATTAGGATCCAAACAACAAATTATCCAAGCAATAAATTCCTGGGAGAAGAACTAATAGCTCACAATAAACCGAGGACCATGAACCACCTTGTTTCCTCACACTCCATTAACGGGGTAGCAACCACCACTTTTCCTCACACTTCAGTCAAGTGATATCACAATCCAAAAATTCACCAGACAAGTGGTAAAAAATTTGCAAATAATCAAACATAAATAATAAAAGGAATTCCCAATAATCGAAAAATAGCCGTAGCCTATCAATCAAATGGGGATTTCCATCGAACATCTACTTTTCCTTATGTTCCAGCATAAATATTTGACTTCTTTTTACACATAGACTTATAGCTATAAGTTCCACAGCTTTTCCTGAGGGATTTTGAGATGGAACTTCCTTATACTGCGACAAGATTCACAGATACCAGACAATACAGGGGTCCTCAACACAAAAATTCTGGGGCCTATCAAACAAATGGTAATTTAAAGAGGACAAACGCCACCACAAATGGCACTCAAATGCCCCACTACAGGGCTGGAAGGTTCACAAATGGGAACTCCAAGGGGTAAATGTCACCCAAAATGATGATAGGAATCTAAAGGGGAAAAACACCCCCCCAAATGGCTAGAAGATTCAAAATCCTCCCAATAAGTGGTCTAGTACCCCTATTCCCTGGGCCTCAGATGAGTGGCCTAATTCATCCCTTCCCTGGGAAACCCTTCCCAAATGGTGGCCTACTCCCCTCAATCCTTGGCAACAAATGAGCTCCAAGTTCAAACCAGGGTTCCCTATTTTCACTCAACCTTGTGACTTTCACCCCAAAAGTCACCTCAAAACAAACAAAACAGATAAGAAGGTGTGAAAACCCCTGTATAGATGGAGATAGGGTGTTGGCATGCATGCCAGGGAACTTATCCAACAGAAGACCTGGCAGCCAGACATTTTCCAAATCCATTTCCTTCTCCTTACCTCAGTTCAGGTTGTGGGGAGCTGCATTGACTTGAAGTGACAGAGAAAGGAATTCCTGGAGCAAAAACAGGCTCCAGAGCTGCTATCCCTTCTTCTCTCACCTTGAAAAGACGTATTCTTTGTTGTGAAGACCCATAGCTTGGACCCAGGCCTACTCTTTGTCTCTTGCAGAAGTTGCTGGTCCCATTCCACTGGAGCACCAATAGACCCACCCAGGAACTCCAAATTCTGTTACCAAAAGTTTAGCACTTGTCCATGAGACTGCATCAAAAGAATGAGGACAGGAGGTATGAAGAGAAGGAAAAAGAAGCAGATGAATTTGTCAACAAATAGGAAGCTTACAGACTTTTATCTCCAATTACCAGCACTCTGCTTCTGGGCAGAAGTATAGAGCTTTTAAAGGGGATGGTTCTGATTACCACCCCCTTTAAATACCATCTGTGGCTAATACAATCTCATGAACTCCTGGATTTGTCCTATCTTCACTAAAACAATCTCATGATCTCCAATCAGATTCATCTCATCTGCTGTGGCACAAAGAGAAAGGGCACTCTCCTACCCCTACTGACCACTAGCCTGAGGCAGGGATGTGGGTTTTAGTTCTCAAATCGGATAAGGGGGTTTTGAAGAGGCAGAAAACATTTCTGCCCTTTTTTTCCTGAATACTTTCTCTGTTACACCATGATTATGCTACGTACTTTGGGGAAATTATTAGAAGCAAAATATCAGGCTTGGCGCCTGTAGCTCAGCGGCTAGGGTGCCAGCCTCGTACACTGGAGCTGGCGGGTTTGAACCCAGCATGGGTCTGCCAAACAACAATGACAACTATAACCAAAAAATAGCCAGGTGTTGTGGCAGGTGCCTGTAGTACCAGCTACTTGGGAGGCTGAGGCAAGACAATCACTTAAGCCCAAGAGTTTGAGGTTGCTGTGAGCTGGGATGTCATGGCACTCTACCCAGGGTGGTAGCTTGAGACTTTGTCTCAAAGGAAAAAAAAAAAAGAAAAGAAATACAGAAAGAAAGAAACAAAACATCCTCCTGACTCAAAAATTCCTCTCTACAAAATATATGCCCGATAAATAAAACAATTCAGACTCAGTAAAGAGACACTTCTTGAAAAAGAACTATTAGAAGGGAAGAAATATTCTTGGGAACAGGTTGTACAAGTGGGCGAGATTCTTTCTACCTTTGCTATCTCTTTAGTTAGTGGATTGACTGTTATGTGCATCATGTTCTAGTTAGTTGATTATTTAATAACAAAACTTTTATTTTCTTTCTTATAGTCTTCAATTTTAGGTAAGCCCATGATCTTGGAAAACAATGAAGATTAAGTAATCTCCCATTCTCTACTCTCCACTCCCTTACTTTGTGTTCTAGCAGAAAAAGGCCTACTGCAAAGAACAACTCTTCCCCACATGACTTACAAGATGTGACAATTAAGCTTATGAACTTGTCCCCATGCACTTATGATGGCAGCACTGCACAAACAGCTCAGTAATGTTTCATAACTCTGGTTCATGTCAGTTTCTCACAGCTGCGTTCCTGTCAACATGTAGTGATGTCTTGCTGAGTGGCATTCATTATTGTTGCATGTTTTCATGTGCCATTGAGAGACTGTCAGAGCTTGAATTAAACCAGCCGACAATCTTAGAAGGGTACAGGTGAAACTTAGTAAATGTAGAACATAAACATCTGAACACAATAACTAAGAAAATGCCATGAAGGCTATGTTAACCAGTTCAATGAAAATATTTCAAATTGTATATAAAATCAGCACATTGTACCCCATGATTGCATTAATGTACACAGCTATGATTTAATAAAAAAAAAGAACTAACAAACAAACAAACAAATAACAAAAAAACGCAACAAACATTAAATTTCTTATTGAACTTCATATGAGTGGAAGTGAAATCAGGGGCACATTAGTCCAAGTTTATAGAGATAACGTCATGAAGAAAATGGCAGTGTACGAATCGATTATTTTTTTTTTTTTTTGAGGGGAGAGAAAGTATGACTAAAGAAGAAAGGCCAGGGTGGCCGGTAATGAGAAGAAATGATGAAAACATTTCAAAAATTCATTGAATTGTGCATCAAAATTGTCAACTGATTGTGAACAGCATAGCCAAACAAGTAAACACCAATAGAGAAACAGGAAAATCTTAACTGAAAATCTTGCCCTGAGAAACGTATGTATAAACGTATGTATAAAACGTATGTATAAAATACGTTTGTATAAAAATGTTTTATATGTATGTATAAAAACGTATGTATAAAAATGGACCAAAATGAGCTCACCAGTGAACAAAAGCAAAGAAGAGTTGAAGTTTGCTAAGACATATTGGAGAGGCAAGATGATGTTTTTGGCAACATTGTCATTGGTGATGAAACATGAGTGTATCTATGAGTCCCTGAAACAAAGCATTAAAGTGTACAATGGAAGTCATACAATTCTCCATGACCAAAAACGTTCCATCAGTCAAAATCAAGAGTGCACTCAACGTTGCTAACCTTTCATGATAGCAGAAGGATTATTTATTATGAATTTATACCAAGCATGCCAACAATTGACCAAGTCTACTGTTTGGAAGTGCTGAAAAAGCTGCATGGAAAAGTTAGATGAAAACAACCTGAACTTTTCACCAACAATTCATGGTTCTCACATCATGTCAATGCATCAGCTCATATAGCACTGTCTGTGAGGGAGTTTTTAAGCAGTAAACAAATATCTGTACTTGAAGAGCCTCCCTACTCACCTGACCTGGCCCCCAATGACTTTTTTCTTCACCTAAGAATAAAGGAAATATTGAAAGGAAGACATTTGGACAATATTCAGGATATTAAGGATAATACAATGACAACTCTGATGGCCATTCTAGAAAACGAGTTCCAAAATTATTTTGAAGGGCAGATCAGGTGCTGGCATCAGTGCACAGCTTCCTAAGGGCAGTATTTCAAAGGTGACCATAGTGATATTTGGCAATGACTTATATAGCACGTTTTCTAGGGTGAGTTTGCAAACTTAATTTTCAGACCTTGTACATGGGATTCATGGATGCCCCTCTTGTTTACTGATAACAAGACCAGACACTGATGTTCAAATTCTTATACATGGTTAACTGAACTACTTGACTCTGTTAATCAATGGAAATAAAATGTTTGTGAATCAAACTTTGGTTAAGCTTCTCTCCTGCCTCCAGGCTCCTGAACTTTGTCCATCCTCACCCCTTTTGAGAATATCTTGGCCTCAGGGTAAAAATCCTCTGATCAACTGTCAAATCACATCACCCTTTCATCTCATTTCCTCACATACCTGATTCTTCCGAGCATTGTCCACTCCTCTATATAAAAGAAAAACTCTTGTGTCTAACTCTGGAGATACCTACATATCTTGTAGTCAAAGTGTTCTTCCTATCACAATAGCCTCAAACTCCTTATCCAAAAGTCCCTTTTATCCTTTGCAATAACTCTTTTTAAAGAAGTCTTTCCTTACTAAATCTGAATTATTTTATGTTTGGAATATTTTGTGGAGAGGAGTTTTTAAGTTGGCAGGATATTTTATTTCTAATGATTTCTAAACACAAGAAAATGTGTTCATCACCTTTGCCATAACCTATTTCTTAGAGGAAAGTCACAGGCCTCCTACTCAAGAAGAGTAGCACATAAAACCATGACCACCAGGAGCTCATGGGAGCCACATGAGATTCTATCAGTCACAGCTCATCTTCTGGGTCCCAGTGTTTCATGTCCCTAATGTCTGCAAAATGCTTTTGTTGGGTTGGCAGTCTGTTCTCAGTTCTTGGTGTTCTGTTGGCTGAATAATGACCAGAAACATCAAAAGCAAAGTAAGCATGAGGTGAAGTTAATTGAAAAAGAGCAGGAAAGGTTTCTAGAACATGAGCAAGCTACATTGCCCACAGATTACAAATGGGCCCCTTCTCATTACTAGAGACCCTGGTTATGGTCTGGGTTCCTGTTTTATGCTGTCGAGATTGGGCCTTCCCCATGGTTCACATTTCATCATTGAACCATGTTGACAGATACTTAATGACATGATAAATCAGCCTTAGGTTACTCTAGTTCACTTTCCAGATCTTACTGTCCCTGGGCAACCTGCCCCTTGGGCTGGGGAATTCTCTGCACTCTTCTGCAGATTAGCAGAGTGTTCTTTCTTGCCCCAGGTGTGGCAGTTTCTTGGGACAGGGTCAAGATGGGGCAGCATCATGGAGGGGCACCCATCCTTGTCCTTCTTCTCTGAGATGTGCAATTTCTCAAGGTAGCAACAAAGTAGGGTGCCTGCCTTTGTCCCTAGCAGACCCAGAGTTCACTCACTATCTACCTAACACCTTCACTCTCCTCTAAGATCCCACAAATTCTGACTCTATCATAAGTTCAGCTCAAAATCAAAGTCTCATTGTATCAATAAGGTCCAAGTGCAGGTGAAGAGGCTCTTTGGGCAGAGGGTAGTTTATGAAACATACCAGCTGGACACAGGAGGTCTCTGTTGTGGAGTTGTGAAACAAGAGACAAGTCATCTGTCCTAATCCTTCCAGTGCACAATGGTGGGATAGATATGGGATGACATCTGTAGACATTTCACTTTATTTATCTACACTTACTGAGCCCCAAAACTTTACAAATGAATTCTTAATAGTTCCAAAGAAATGCCTACTTGCTGCCAAGTTATGTTGTTCCAGATCATAAAATAGGATGGAATATTTCCAAATTTGTTTTACATAATAGCACAGCTCCTACTTTTAAACCTGATACACAACAACAAATCCATAATTAAAGTGGTGACTCATATGACTGCATTCAGAAGCTATAAGTTTTCTTTTAAAATTAATGACAAGTAGCAATTAACTAGAAAGACAACTGTGAAAGAATGAAAGAAAAAGAAATCTAGAAATCCAGAGGGAGACAGAGAGAGATTTTTTGCAACAAGAATAAATGTTGTACTATTACCTTTGAAATTAAAATATTTAAATACATCTAATCACAAAAATGGTAGCTGTGCATTAATTAGATAAAGTGTCTCCTAGCTGATGCAGTGGACAAAAGCTGCAACTGAATGGATTAAAACAACAAAGGTTCATTTCTCATATACATAAAATCTGATGTACACAGGCAGAGGATGTCAACCGGCACGTGATCTAGAGGTACCGTCGGCTTCTAACATGCAGCTATCCATGTCAACATGGGCTCTCTGTGGCTTATGTTTCAGAGGCAAGAGCAGTCACATGATCCTTCCTAATTATAGGTTGACTAGGCAACATAGTCTCCTCATGAGCCTCGGAAGGAGGGCAAGATACTACGTGGATAAGCATGGACGGTTCTCTCCAAAGCTGTTACCTAACAAGGGCTTGATAAAAGAGCAACTATAAGGTTTGTTATGAAAACAACTCTCTTTATTTCTTTATTAATTTTTTATTTTAAATTACTATGGGTACACAACAGGTTTATATGTTTACAGGGTCCATGTGATGTTTTGCAGCTGTAAGAAATGAGGAGAGAGTAGGAATGAGCACAATTATGCCCTGCCTCTTGCAGATTCCTGATGACACCACCTTGGACTTGGATAAGATATGGGAGCATTCTCTGGATTACCAGGCAAAGTCTCTCTCTCTCTCTTCCCTCACTCTCTATGCTGGGCTGCTGGAGCTGGAGAGGAGTGGTGTGGGCATTCTCTCGTGGCTGCCACAGGTGGCATTGTACCAGCTCTCACCCGAAGCCAGCCCAGTCTTCCCCAAAGCCCGTGATCACCACTTCCGAGCTACCTCTGATATTTAGTCAAAGCCCAAAGGCTCTTTAGTCGGCAGCTGGTGAATTCTGCCAGGACTGGCTCCTTCCCTTCACCAGTTTCCCTTCTGGACCTGGGTATCCGGGAATGAAGGCCTGGAATCAGGGCTTAGGCGTTTGCTTGGTAATTTGCTGTGGCTGAGCTTGTACCCAAGTTATAGGACAAAGTTCTTTGTACTCTTCCATTTCTGTTCCCCAAGTGGAAGAAGACTATCCCTGAACTTAGCCACCTGAAGATGGGAGAGGGGTGACACAGGTACCTGCTTGACCACTGCCACTGATGTATCAAGGGGTCACATGCATGCCAAATCCAGTGGCTCTGAGCCAATACAGTGCAGAAATTAACCAACGTATTCGGAGTGTGGTGCCTAATCGCCCTTCTAATTTATGAAGGCTGCAGACTGCTTTTGTCAGCTGGTAGTGGAGCTAGCCAGAACTCAGAATTCTACCACCAGGGCGGAGAACTGTCCTTTGGCTGGGCTGGTCTGAACGCTCCCTCCGTGGGTGTCAGCAGAATTCTGCCATACGCTGTGCTCTCCTGTGACAGGGCAGCCCTACGTTCCAAGGCAAATTCCTACAATCATTTCACTATTTTTCCCTGGGCACACAGATTTCCCCTTCACCTTGTGCTGGCATGGCACTGCCAGGGGATGTGTCGGGGTGAGGTAGGCAAGGCAAGACAGTCTTTCCTGCCGGGTTCAGTGCCATTTTCCTTGATATTAATATAATGTTATAATTAGGTTCTTCTCAAGGTGCTTTCTTGCTTGGAGAGTAATTGAATTTGGTGTTCACGTGGAGGGAAATTTTCTAGAGGGCTCTATTTGGTCATCTTACTCTACCCACTGCAGTCCTCTTCATTTCTTAGTGGCGTTCATAAGGAGGCAAATTTGCCCTGCAGTTCTCTAAGATTTTTTTCAATCTCCTACATCACAGGTGCTTTCAAATATAGGATCATATTTAGTGTTCAAAAGGCTCTGGAAAATCTCAGCAGGGAGATTTCACCCTTTTCACTCAATAGCACCTTTCTGTTCTGAGTGTTCATGGGATGAGAAGGAGTTCCTTTTTATTCGTGCACAGTCACCTCTTAAGAATTCTACAAACCCCAACATGACTGAACAGACATTTCATACATTTCCAGGTGTCATTACTCAGAAAAAAAAATCAAGATTTTCCTCTGGAACAAGCACTGAGATGAGAGGCAGCAAAAGGATGGTGAACTATTTTTACCTTTGCAGTTGAAACACAGCATGTCGGCCAAGAGGCCATTTTTTCCTTTTTAGAAGTGATCTAGGGGTGGGGGGTGAGGAATCTGGCCTCGGTAAATGTTTACTACATGATGATTTCTATGCTCTTCCCTCATCTCCAACTTATGAGAGTGGCTATGGTTTTTGACTATCTAGGTAAACTCATCCATCAGCATATTTGTTCAGGGGCCATCTCAAATAACACACTCCTTTAATTTCTTATTGACTGGCGGCGCCTATGGCTCAGTGAGTAGGGTGCCAGCCCCATATACCGAGGGTGGCAGGTTCTAACCCTGCCCCAGCAAGCTAAAATGGCAATGATAACAGCAACAACAACAAAAAGCCTGGCATTGTGGAGGGCACCTGTAGTCCCAGGTAGTAGGGAGGCTGAGGCAAGAGAATCTCCTAAGCTCAACAGCTGGAGGTTGCTGTGAGCTGTGACGCCACAGCTCTCTACGGAGGGCGACAAAGTGAGACTCTATCTCAAAAATAAATAATTTTTTTAAATTAATTAATTATTTTATTTTATTTTATTATTATTATTATTTTTTTTTTTTTTGCGGTTTTTGGCGGGGGTGGGGTTTGAACCTGCCACCTCCAGCATATGGGGTCGGCACCCTACTCACTGAGCCACAGGTGCCGCCCAAATAAATTAATTAAATTAAGTACAATTGTATTGACAGTATTTAGGTGATTTACAAAAGCCTATCTCAAATTTCAGTTACATCCCAAGAATCAATATATTGTGTGCAAAATCAGAAACCAGCTCTAACTACCAGTCTCATTTGGAGACTACTGCGATGTTGAGGGGTAGGAGAGGGTAAGAGGTAATCAGACACCTCAATTTCATTGTCAGGGGTTCTACTGAGAGGGATAGGCCCTCCAACAGACATCTTCAGAGAGTTGGGTGCTATAAGTCAAGGGGAGGACAAGTGATTCCGGGCTGCCTGTATCACAGAAATCAGAGCACAGCCTTTACAGAAATCAGTGAAGAGCTGGTAAGCAGATGAGATGCCAGTTTGGACATAAAGACACACACACCAGGAGACAGATGCTACAGCGAGAGACAGTGCTGGTCCAGGACATGTGCCAGCACGTGGGCTGAGTTTACTTTGAAGGAAACCTGGCGCCAGGGACAGGAGGCTCCTTAGAAAATGGGTTTCATTTATACTTGAACTTATACTTTATTCTCATATTCACCTTCCTGCTTTAGGCCTGTTTTTAATACTTTGGTTAGACAATCTTTTAATTTTAATCATTTCATACTAGAGGGAATAATAATTAAGAGATGAAAACCCTGCCCCAAGTTAGGAGTGGAAAAGTGTAGGCTTTATAAATATTCTGTCTAAATTAGACCAGGGGTCTACACCCAACTCCGTTACTTATCAACCACATGAACTTAAGAAAAGGACAAGTTCTGCAAATATGTTTGATAAGCTTGATTTTGTAGAACTGCTGGGATCCATGAATATGGATATGAAGTACTTAGCAGAGTGATGAACAATATTGGGTCTTTTGTTCATGGCAGTTATCATATGATTATTTCTATCACAGATGATGTCACCGTCCCTTCTAGGAATATTCATTTTGATTAATTTAGGAGAATATGTAGCTTTCTATGAAAAGTAATACTAAGTTATCTCACAATAATAATTAGCAAGTAAAACTAAATAAAATTTCCCCATTTGAGGATAAGTTGCTGAATTTACATGTGGGGGGGCTCTTTTCCAATCGGATGCAACCAAAAGGTCCTAGAATCCGCGTTAAGGACCGAATTTCTCTCCCATGTGCCTTTCTATCCAAACCACCCCTATTTTCATTCATTTCAACATCATCAAATATGCAGCTATCCCTTACAGTCTGACAATTTACTCTCAAAATAACTCAATTAAAATGCTGTTGTAAGACATTGGCATATGGCTCTCTGAGTTCAGGGCATACTTAGCTTTCCACTTCAATGGAGTTTCACCCTTATTTCTCAGAACCTTCTTGGAGACTCTGTACATACAACAATTAGTCATCCCTGTGTGTTCAATTGAAAGTGAATAAGAGCACAGGATACCGCCCACTTCTGCCCCAGAAGGAGGTTTTTCTCTTGTTTATCGATGGAATCAAAGTAACTCTAAATAAAGGGCAAGTCTTAATTCTAGGGTTTTGTCCCTCTATGTTGAGACACATCACCTGAGTGTCTGGCTTCTGCTCGTTCGTTCCACAGCTTCCTCTAGTCCACCACCCACCTCGAACTAAAATTATGCCCCACTGAGAGAAATCTGTGGTTTCCCAAAACTTCAAATGGCCTTTCCTTGGGGAACTTACCCTTTATTATTTTCAGCCAGCGACCCTCCTCTGCACTTTTTCCAAACCCCGTACTATCCCCTCACCTCCTTAGCCCTTTGTTCTACTTACTCTTTAGGCCATAGGACTATGTCACCATTTTCCCTACATGATTACGATTACTGCTCTTTAATATAAAAATATAAGCATAATGGAGAAATTGCCAGGAAGGCTATGTTAATCAGTTTGATGAAAATAGTTCAGATTGTATATGAAACCAGCACATTGTACCCCTTGATTGCACTATTGTACACAGCTGTGATTTAATGATAAAGATAATATATATATATTATATATATACAAGCATAGGGGGGTGTTTTGTATCCCAGTTCTCCCATTTCTCACAAAATGTCTTTCAAAAAAGAGAGGCACAGTTAATACTTGGAGAATAAATGAGCCAGCAAGCACAAATTGCAGTTTATAAACATTTTATTTTTTTCTGTATTCATTTGTAAGCTAAGTGAATCCAGCTATGCATTTTTTATTTTTATAGAACTGACTAAAATGTGTTAAGGAAACCAAGAACTGAACATATTTCTACCTTGTTTTCTCTTTTTTTGACCCTCCAAGTTTTACTACTAAATTCTTTCACATTTTTAAGGCAATGCCTTTTAATGTCATGTTTCTTTGTTCTGTTCCACCAAATATGAAAGGTTTCCGATTTGTTTTACAGAATAATAAAACTCCAGCTTTTAAGTAGCAGAAAAATGTGTATCTAAAGTCATGAATAAATTTAGATTCTAAAGTTATCAAAACTTTCTGTTAAAAGAAACATTTGAAATGTAACACAATAAAGGAAGAATCAAAAAGATCAAACTCCAAGTTACCCATACAGAACAAGAACACAGCGACGGTAGACACGGTGTTCCTCCACCCTGGCTATTTGCTGCTTAGACTTTCCTTTTCTTCCATGAAGAAAAATAATCTTCCTCAGACTTCAACATTTCTAATGTAACCTAGGAAGAAAAATAAAGAAAGTTAACACTTCTGTTACCAATATACAACAGGAATACAAAGACGACAAACACTTACTCCTCCCAGCCCCAGCACGGCCCTCCACGATTAGAAAGCTGACAGACCTTGGCAACGAAGATGTGAAGAAACCGCCTCAGATTTCACTTAGCATTGGAGAACCGGTTGGTGATGGCTCTGAGACGCGCGCTGGCAGCAGTACGAGCCCTGGCCGCGGTTCTGGCTTGGGCTCTCTCTTCCTCATCTTTCAAAGCCTCTTCGTACCAGGATGGGAAGGCACTTGGGACGGTATTATGGACCTTGGCTAAAAACTCCAGGACTTTCATCTTACTGGTTTCTGCGTAGGATCTTGGACCCCACATGAATTCATAGCGTGGAGGATCACTATTGGGCACCTGCTGGCACTCCAGGTACTTGAGCTGCACCAAATCTTCGGCAATGACCTTTCTGGGATCCCCATAGATGAAGTGCATCCTATCCGCATATACACCCATCATGTTCAGCACTTCCCAGATATCCTCTTCTTGGGCACAGTTGCCTTTCATGAAGATCACACCGAGCACAATCATCAGGAGGCCAGTCTTGGGCATGTTCTCTTCTTCACCCACTGAGCCATCAGCGCTGAGGTCTAGTTTGTTGACAAGGGCATAGCAGTGCCTGATGGGATCCACTTCTTTCAAATCAACACCAAAGGCCAGCTCCATGTGCTCAGAGGCTCTCCTGAGGATCTCATTGAACTGGTACTTGTATTTTTTGATAATAAACTTCATCATGTCTGCCTTCGTAATCGGCTCTTTCTTTTGATACTTCTGCAACAGGAACTGCACCAACAAAACCACATTCTTGTTTAAAGGATCTCTACGAAACCTTTCACTTGCCCTTGAGGAAGTCATCTCATCTCGGCTGTTGGCACCTTCATTTGAAACAGCCTCAGTAGCACTGCTGGTAGATGGGGTTGCCTGGGGTATCTTAGAGGTGCTGGGTTTCTCGGAATCAGACAAATTCTGCAATCCACCCTCACAGATGGGACAGATAGGAGAGTGGGACTCAGCTGCTGCTGCAGCGGCCTGGGCATGTCCCAGGTCTTGCTTCTCACTGTGGGCCTGGCGGCGTTTCTCACGGGCACGGAGCTTACTCTTCTGACCTCGAGGCATGATTACTCTGGTCAGGCACAGCAGGTAATAATGCAGGCAGCTGGGTTGATGAATAGGTCACACTAAAAGATGAAGGATAAGATATTGTACTGCGTTCACAGTCTTGGTAGAGAGATTCTACCTTGGCTCTAAAAACAGCTGCCTCTGCTCATTCTCCCAAGGGCACCGTTTTAGGCTGTCACAAGGCAGGGCAGGGTGGACTGGAACTTTGTTCTGATGGAGCTTGTCACAGAAGTTCCAACTCCCAAACAATCCTTTGACTCCTCCCTCTGGTAACGTGAGGCTGACCCCTTCAGGTCCTACCCATCCCACAGATGGCCGAAAGGAAACAAAAGGAAGTGAGAAATCGTTAGGTCTAAGAGCTGTGTTTTTGTCCACCAGGGTTGATAGTGAGAATAGGATGGGGCAGAGTATGTTGGATCTCTGTGGGGCTGCCTCTGTTCCAGGGGAAGCGTATCCCGCAAGTTTTAATAAAAGATACTCACGTTGACACCTGCTGACTCCCAAGACTTCTTCCTCCAGCTACACCTCTCAGACAAGGCCTCACCTGCAACAGTCCAGTGAGGCGGAAGTCAGAGCCCGCAACTTCCAGTCACGCCTACCTGGCCCTGCTGGGACCACAGCTGGGCGGAGCTCTAGCAGTTCTCTGTTTGGGGGCAAGGAAGGTTTGTTGAGAACTCACACACAGTACTTTCTTTGTCATTTCACAGGCCATTGGACTGCTGTCTCTGCTGAGAGACTCAGTCAGTCTTAGACAAAGGATTTTATTTACCTCAGACTTCAGAGTAGGTGGAGCCTAAACCCGGAAGCTAGACTTTTGACTTCCAAAGATTGACAGTAGGGGTGGAAGTTAGTGTAGGTCTCTATTCTTCTTCTTATTCTTCTTTTTTTTTTTTTTTTAGAGACAGAGTCTCACTATGTTGCCCTCCGTAGAGTGCTGTAGCGTCACAGCTCACAGCAACCTCCAACTCTTGGGCTCAAGCGAGTCTCTTGCCTCAGCCTCCCGAGTAGCTGGGACCACAGGCACCTGCCAAAGTGCCTGGCTATTTTGTTGTCATTGTTGTTGTTGCAGTTGCCATTATTGGTTTGTTGGCTCATGCCTGGTTCGAACCTACCAACTTTGGTGTCTGTGGCTGATGCTGAGCTACAGGCGCCGAGTTTGGGATTTCTATTCTTGAGTAAAAGGTGCCCTCAGTCTTCGCTCATGTCTCGCCTTATCTCTTTGTAGGTGGTGGGCCACCTCCCCTCTGCTGACTTGAGGCTAACCCCATCAGGTAAGGCATTAATTTTAAAAATAAAGAGAGTTGACATCTGTGCAATGTAGTGTTTGCCATGAGTACACATAGTATATTGCTCTATTTGGTACATATTTTACTTAAGTGTATCAGAAACATTTTGTGTTTGCTTCAATAAAGCCTGTGTATGATTGTGTTAAGGCTCTTTTTAGATGTATTTTGGATGTTGCTGCTGTTTTAAATAGGATTTTCCATTATACTTTCTAATTATTTATTTTGTGTGACTTTACTGTAGTGTTCTTCAAATTCCTTATGCAGTCCAACATTTTGTGAGCTGATTTCTTTAGAATTTTTATTTTGAGGATCATTATATCTCTTTATTTTCATTTTTTATAACTTTTCTTTGGTATTTTTATGTATGGTTGTACACTGGATATGCAATGCAGTCTAAAATTGGTACTATATCTCTGTATCTTGTTCTGGATTATTAGGAATGCTGCTAGTGGCTCAGCGCCTGTGGCTCAACAGGCTGAGGCGCCAGCCACGTACACCTGAGCTGGTGGGTTCGAATCCAGCCCGGGCCCCCCAAACAATAATGACGGCTGCAACCAAAAAATGGCCGGGCGTTGTGGTGGGCGCCTGTAATCCCAGCTACTTGGGAGGCGGAGGCAGGAGACTCACTTGAGCCCAGGAATTGGAGGCTGCTGTGAGCTGTGATGCCATGGCACTCTACCCAGGGTGATAGCTTGAGGCTCTGTCTCAAAAAAAAAAAAAAGGAATGCTGCTAGCATTCCACATTTCTCTATGTTTGCATTTGGTTTTATGCTGTGGAAATTTCCATTCTCATGTAAGTTCACTAAAATCCACTACCATGAACTGGTATAACAGATGTTTGTCCTTTATCCCTACACATGATCATGCTTTCTCTTTTCTGTTAACATAGTGGATTCCAGTTCACATTTTTTATAATGTGATTAGATCTTTACATTTCTCAGACACAGCCTATTTCCCAGTTGCTTCACTGCTGTATTATTTGCTGCTATATTAAATATGCCATAAATTTAGTTAGAATATTCGTGTCTGTATGAGAAAGCTTGGCCTTTTCTTGGAGAATCTTTATCTAGTTTTTGTATTAATGAAAGCTAACCTGTTAAAGGGATCAAGTAATTTCTTACCCTCTGTGTCGTTTGTAAGAATTTTTTTCTCAAGGTATTGTTAAGTTTTTCATTCAGCATTTGGTGTAATGGGCTTCCAAATCTTGCTGGTCTTGGACAGTTTTGTGGGTGCCCAGAGCTAGACTGTAATTTCATTTTATATTATATAATTAACGTTTTATTTCTTTATGAACATACTTAATAATTTATATTTTTGTTAAAAATTGTTCTGTCTTGGCTCAGCACCCATAACTCAGTGGTTAAAGCACCAGCCACATACACCAGGGCTGGCAGGTTTGAGCCAGGCTCTGGCCTGCTAAACAACAATGACAACTACAATTAAAAAAAAAAATAGCCAGGCATTGTGGCAGACGCCTGTAGTCCTAGCTACTTGGGAGGCTGAGGCAAGAGGATCTCTTGAGCCCAAGAGTTTGGGGTTGCTGTGAGCTGTGACTCTCCAACCCTCTGCCAAGGGCAACATAATGAGACTCTGTCTCAAAAAAGAAAAATTATTCTGTTTTACTTGGGTTTTCAAATTTAAGGGCATAATATTTCTAATAGACATTTTATTACATAAATTCTCAATCACATAAACATTACAGAGAATAGATTAATAGCCCAGTGTCCTTGACACTCAACATTAAATCTTCAGGAGTTATAGGAAGAAACTTGTTCTTAGTACAGTTTATTTGTTTATTCATCTGTTTGTTGGCAAGGTCACTCCAATGGTGATAGTATGCACTTCCATTGGGGGATACACAATGTGAATTGTTTCCTTTGTGGTGGTGTTGCAGTCTCTCAGAATCCTCATCCTCACCCACTAATCTATTAAATGCTGCAGAATTGTTATTCCTTAATTCTGTCATTACTTTTGAGATTATTAGCTCAAATACATCTATAGGGAGAACATTCTGTTAACCTCCATTACTGCCCAGAGAGATAAAACTAATCTCTCTTTATCTAAAAAATGTCAGAAAATTCTTTAGTCCAAAAATTTTAAATATACCTTTATAATTCTCACTGACAAAAAATATTGTTTAGGAATGAAACCAGTTGAATAACTCAACTATTATTAAAGATTATTAACAAGTGTTAGAATAATCAATTGTCAGGCCCTAGTCTTTGTCATATGGTATATTATTTGTGCCTACAGAGTTATGATTTTAGAAAACATACACATTTTTACTGTGGTTTTTTAAAGCTGCCTTTCTTTGAAGGAATGTAGATTCTATGATTTTTTCTATATTACTAAGCAATGTGCCAGTTGGGTTTTATTTTTATCTTTACAAATTCTAATGTGGATATGCTATGTGATATGAGTGCTATTATTACCTTAGCTTATATGCTTGTAGACCTAAAAATGATTTATGGTGCTCTTCTGTCTGGTTACAAACTTATTCAATATAGTGCTATTCTGATGGACTTTATATAAAGACTCTTTTCATTAATGTGGCAAATGCAAAAGTATTTGTTTGAAGCATTATGCTAATATGTAATCTCAATTTATTAAAAAAAATTTATCCACTTCTCAATTGACTTGTTAGTAAATTAAATATTTAGATTTGTCAATGAATATTTATTTCTTAAACTTGTAACTTTGGGACATGGTTCTAAGTGAACAATCTTAGAAATGTAAAATGTTGTAGGGAAAAGACATTCAGTTTGGGGTAAGGAGCCTTTGGTTCTTGCTATGGTTGAATGTGTCTGCCAAAGTACATGTATTGGAAATTTAGTCCTCAATGTAATGATGTTGAGAGGTATGACCTTTAAGAGGTTAGGAGGTCATGAGGGCTCTGCATTCATGAGGGAGTTACTGCTGTTATCTTGGGAGTACTTGGGTTAGTTATCATGGGAGCGGGTTCCTGATAAAAAGATGAGTTTGGCCCCCTTCCCTCCTTCTTTTCTGCCTGCTTTCTTGCTTTTCTGCCTTCCACCATGGGCTGACACAGAAAGAGAGCCCTCACCAGATGCACATACATTGACCATGGGCTTTGGAGCCTCCAGAACTGTAAGAAATACATTTCTTTTTATAAATTACCCAGCCTGTATTATTCTATTGTAGCAACACAAAATGGACTAAGACAGTTATAAACCTAGGTTTATTACCGTTCAGCTCTTAAAATTAATTTTAGAGCATTTAATCTATTATAACTTCCCTCCTTCCTATTTCCTTATCTATGTTGCTCCTCCCTGAGTGACATAAGAACAACTATTCAAGCAGAAGAAGGCCTCCAGAGTGATCTGGCCACGACTTTGCTTTTTAGTGGTTGAAGACCTTGCTCACATTTACCCTGGATTCTGCTCTAGTACAACTTGGGCTACTAATTGTCCACCCTTAAACCAGCTATTTTTAATACCATTTCAGCCATTTAAGTGACCATGACAATGAATGACAGAAGTTCTAGTGGCTTCCTCATCCCCAAGCCTCATTATCTTGATTACTGAGAATTCTTGGTCTGCCCTTATATTAAATTTTGAGCTCCAGACAAATGCTTCAGCTTCGGTGACCTCAAATGTTTAATACTAATCCTAGCCTCATATTTTGGTGACATCTAGGACATCAAGGGTACTATGACAACATCTCTGATGACCATTCCAGAAAAAGAGTTCCAAAATTGCTTTGAAGGGTGGACTAGGTACTGGCATCAGTGTATAGCTTGCTAGGTGACCATTGTGATATTACCAATGATGTATATAGCACTTTTTCTAGGATGAGTTCGTGAACTTAATTGTCTGGCCTCATATTTATTGGCATGAAACTTAAAAAAAAAACAGGTTTTAACCCACCCTTTGGGATACTGTGTGTGCTACTGTACTATTCCTGCATTAAAAAGTATTAAAAATTACTGGATTGAAATAACATCTACTTATTTTCTCACAGTTTTATAGGCACAGCTCATTTTGCTCTTTGCTCAGATCCTTAGTGTCAAGATATCTTGATGGCTGGGCAGCATTCTTCTCAGGAGGCACTGGGCAAGTATATACTTCAAGGATTTAGGGTACTGGCACAATCTAGTTTCTTATTGTTGTAGGACTGAGATATCCCATTTTCTTACAGTATGCCAGACAGGGGCCACTCTTAGCTCCTAGAACTTGCCTGAATTGCCATGTTCCCTCTTCATTTGCAGCAATGAAGAGTCTTCTTCATGTACAATCTGCAACAATTGGAATCCCTTTCACCAAGAAGAGCCTCCTCCCTTTATGTGCTCACCTGATTACGTCAGGCCCACCAAGGGTAAGTCTCTTCTTAAAGTCAACCATGCCATGTAACAAAACCTAATCATGGAAAACAATATCCAAATCATATTCACAAGTTCCCCCTGCACTCATAGGAAGAAGATTACACTACATAGTGAGTCACTTGGGGGGGAGTATTTTAAAATCGGCCTATCACACCTAGAAGGAATGAATTCTTGCAGAATTTCTGACCTGAACAGTAGCTGGAACTTCCAAGCTTCACATAATTTCCTTGATTTAGAATGAGGGTCGAAAGGTTCTTAAATCTCTAATACTATAGGTTTTATTTTTACTATCTTTGAAACAATTGTGCTTGATGGCTGCTAATATACATCAAGCCGCAGCTTCAATGAAAGATTTGCCTGAGTAGGCAAAATATAGGCTTCTGTTTCTCCAATTGGAAGGTTGCATTTAAATACTGAACTTCACAGTGTCTGTTGTTTCATCTTTAATGTATTCATGTTGTTTCATCAACTCATGGATTTCTTTCTTTCAGTTTATCATTTATTTAACAAATACATATACCAAACACCATGCCAAGAGTAAGTGTGCAGTATGAATGAGCCCGTATATATATGTCTTCAGTGTGCTAAACAGAAATGAACAGGATTTACAGCTCATTCATTCTTCTTTCCATTACGCTGATTTTAAATGTGAAAAATCATAAATTACTCTTACATTACAGCAGTTTAAAAGTCATACATAGTATTGGTAATGTAACACACTGAAGAGTGATGCAGGGAATACTAAAGTGGAACGGAGACCCCTGGGTTTCAGTGATGACTCAGCTGCAGCATGCCTCTGAACTTGACTGTAACTTTACCTGTGTAAGCCTAAGTTTCCATTGACTAGCCTAAGTATTTATTTTTTATCACTGGTGCTTACTGAAAACAAAAAGAATGTAGATTCTGTAGGAAATGTATATATAATATAAAAGAAATTTCAAATGAAATGACATTAATTCATATAGAAGGAATAGTCTGCCAAACAAATATGATTAACTACATATAAACAATAATAATATGATAAGTTATGACTGGTTAGTGAGTAAAATTGTCCTGGGCTGAAAAACGGTAAATTGTACGAATTTAAGGAGAAAAAAGGATGTCATTCAAAGAAACAAATTAAATTAACTTAAGCATTAGATTGTTATGTATTTTACGTGTAAAAGAATTATTGTTAGGAAACTGAAAGAAATTAAGAAAAATATTGAAAGGACTACTACCAAGCAAAAGTAAAAGTTCGGTTAATTTATAAAGTATTGTTTGAAAACTCTGAATTGATAAGGTATTTAGAGCATTTAAAATCAGACCAGCGGCACCCGTGGCTCAAAGGATTAGGGTGCCGGCCCCATATACCAGAGATGGTGGGTTCAAACCTAGCCCCAGCCAAAAACTGCAACAAAATAAAAAATAAAAAAATAAAATAAATCTGACCAGGTCAGAGGTTTTAGTTGGTTTTTTGTTTTCTTTTTCTTTTCACTCTTGGTGGAATGTTAAAGTAACTCTCTCAGTGTACGTGTGTGAACTTATGGAGCAGGTAAGAAGGAGTGAGAAGACAAGTTAGCAGCTGCTACAAGTGACGTGTGTCCTAAGAAAGAAAAAAATTATTTAGCTTATTTTCCCAGACTGCTTTGTAAATCAAAGATGTGATTGGATTAGGGAATATGGCCCACGGGCATCTGTACCCCATTATCTAAAACATCTGTCTGTTAGTGGGCCACAAGAATATGAGGGAAAGAGTAGGAATGTAGGACAAATATTTTTAAAAATAATATTTGCCATTTATTTTTTGAGGACTTGCAATGTACAAGGAAGCGTGTTGTGAGCGTTTTCCTATGTAGCCTGTGGTTTGGGTTTTATTAACAGTTTGGTACAGACAGAGAAACTAAAGCTCGTAAAGATTAGGAAGCTTTTGTGTATCCATGGAATGTATATTTACTACAATCAGGAACTCAACCAAAGAATATAGCAAAGGTTTAGGTTGAACAAGAGATAAAGAGGAGGGCTGTCAGGAATCTTTTTCTGGTAAAGAGTGGAGAAGATTCTCTGACAATTTATAAGCAACTTTATTTTCATGCATTGCAAGCAGCCTTATTCACTACTTTCCGTTTTAGCCTTTTTATTCCCTTTTTACAATATTCCTCATTAGTTTAATAATCAAAATGATGGTTAAAAATTAGTCCCAACTATAAACTTAAACTTAATATTACAGTCATTATAAGGTAATATTAATGTGATATTAATTGTAAGGTAGCTATTCATGATAGAATACTTTTAATCATTAATTGAAAAAGACCCTTAGGAAGTATGTTCTCACCTTGCCTCTTTTATTTAAGAGAAACTATACTGTTTTTAATCTGTGGGCAAGTACTTGTTTTTTCACTCAAGTCAAATGGGAATCTCAAAGTTAGATTTATGCATTCTTGTAGCAAGTGAACATGATTTGACTCTCTGTACTTTGAATACCAACTCAACATCGTATATTTTTTCTGAATATAAAATAAATAAATAAACCTTAATTTGACAGTTATTTATTGGCAATGTAATTTCATCATGCACTGGGCTAGGAGTGGAGTTTAAAACAGTGAGCAAAATGTGGGCAGACCCGGCCTTCGTAGAGCTCATCAGTTTATAATCTAGTGGGAAAGGCACATATAAATCCAGTAGACATACACACACACACAGATTGTTAAGGGTTATGAAAGGAAAGGACAAGGAGATAGAATCATGGGATGTTCTCTAATTCAACAAGTTTAGGAAGGTTTTCCTAAAAAGTCAGTCTTTGAATATAGAAAAAGGATGAATGTAAGTTAGATTGGCAATGGTGGGGTGAGGTTTGATTACTGTTTCTGTAAGGAACAGCAGGTGCAAAGGCCTGATTTAAGAATAAGCCTGGTACACACTGCAGTCTGAAAGGGCACCACTTAGGCATGAGTGTAAGGGTCAATGAGAAGAGTATAATAGGAGGTGGGCTTCTTAGATACAAAACAAAACCACTAAAGGTTTTAAAGTAGGGAAATGACCTGATCAGGTATGCATTTTGTGAAGACTGCTGTAGCTGAAATGTAGACAACAGATTTAAGGTAAGCAAACACACACAAACACACAGATATAGGAAGAATTTGAATGCTGTGTATACCAGGATGGTGACACTGGAGATGGAGAAATGAGTAGAATTTGCAGGACTTACCGGCCTAGTTGGAGTCTGGATGGTGTAAGAGGAAGTATCGTGAAAGACACCTGTTTATATTTCCATTATGTGCAATTGCATTCTCTGTTGCATCACGTGCTAAAATTGAGAATTCCTTAAGTGTGCAGTTTACTTAGGGTGGAAGTGATAAGAATGGATATGATTTGGATGTATGATTGTGAATTAAATGTTAAAAGGGTTATGTTCAAGCAGTTTTGTTCTATATATTGGGTAAGCAAAAACATAGATGTGGCTAAATCTTAAAGGATTGGTCTGGACTTGAAAGGCACATCTGAAGTCCTGAGCAGGTATTTGGAAATGGAAAGGATGGATATGAATGAGATTTGCAAGGAAGACAGTATAGAATGAGATAAGAAATTTAAAGGAAAACAACATTTAAAGAGAAGTAAAGAGCATGTTCATTGTAGAGGACTTAGAACAAATAGAAAGAATATAATCACCCGTCATACTACTGCACATACATAGAAATTAATATTTTTGTCCCAGAACGTATAGTCCCTGTGAATATCCAACAAAAGTTTTTATGCTTAATTAGCAGAGATAGTAAGGATAGTAAGATTTAAGGTTAATTACTAAAGTAAACCAGGGAGAATATTGTTGTTACTTTTGTTTTTTTATTCAATTATAGCTGTGTACATTAATCCATTTATGGGGTACAACGTGCTGGGTTTATATACAATTTGAAATACTTACATCAAACTGGTTACCATAGCCTTCACCGCACATTCTTAATTATTGTGTTAAGACATATATACTCTACACTTAGTAGATTTGACACGTATAGTGCATTTTACAAAGGTGCAGGTAGAATATTGTTAAATCGACAGCACAATAAAACAAGGAACTAATAAATAAATAAATTCTATAAAAAGTTAAGCCTATATAACCATACCTTTTTGCTAGGGTATCTAGAAAATTTAACTAAATGCAAATAAACAAGTATAGTTGTGTATGGTATTTGCACCAGAGAAAGAACCCCTGATTATCACCATTTGAAAAACAGCAGAAAACATACGTTCTTTTGATGGTGGTGGCATCATGTTGTTATGTAAAGGACAACACATTAAATGCACATTACCCTAGCAAAGTAAAATAACTCATTATCAGCTTTTCCTAGACAAAGTCATTTGTGTTCCTATTAAAACTAATATTAACTGGCTTGTCGTAATTTGATTTCAACTTG
Source organism: Arctocebus calabarensis (assembly GCA_963573935.1). Classification (NCBI taxonomy): domain Eukaryota; kingdom Metazoa; phylum Chordata; class Mammalia; order Primates; family Lorisidae; genus Arctocebus; species Arctocebus calabarensis. Next base: position 4,904 of record CAUYON010104310.1, on the reverse strand, counting down.
AACAGCTTTTAAAAATATCAGTGTCTACAAGCATAATGTGTTTTAATGTGCCTAAAATCCATTTTGAAAAGAAAAGAGTTGTGTTCATTGTACTTATATGTAAATGTGAAATTGACAGCAAAGTTTACTATTATAAATGGGTAATATTTGGCATTTACATTAAAGAGTTTTTCTACTTTCACTGGTACATAGTTTATGGAATCTGAGGCAGTCACATTATGTAAGATATAAGATGCCAGCTGAACTTTAGGATGAATATAAGTAAAAATTTATTTTCCGAGAATGAATAACCAAACTTTGAAGTAATTAACCTTTTCATTGCTTAGTTATAGCCACACTTCTCCAGAATTTAAAAAAAAAATCACCTCAGGAGTATTAGTTTGCATATGTATTTAATGTGAATTGTGATAACTATTGAGGCATGTATACATTTATTGTCATTTTGAATAGTTATTCATAAAGGACCTTGGGCTTTAAAGTGAAAAGGAGTGTTTCCTATTAAACTTTAGATTTGATGTAGGTCTTTAAATATGCTTTGTCTTATCAACTGGGTAGATTTTTTAACTCATTTTTTGGACATTTTTAAGGGCACACACAAATTAAACTAAAAAGTAAAGAATCTTTGAGGTCCTCATGGCAGTAAGGTATAAGATATATAGGCAATACAATCTTATGCAGAGAAGTATATGATACAGAAATAATATTTAAAAATCTGAAAATTGGTTTTAAACATCCTTTCCTTTTTCTGTTTCTACCTCAAGCCAGTTACTGTTTGAATGAAACTGTTCGTTTTCTTCCTCTGGGTCTTGGACTATGATGGAATAAATGGCCAAAAGACAAACACTAGGTCAGAATGGTGATGTAACAACATCTGAGCTATAGCAAATCACACACATCCACTTCAAAGACATTATGCATAAAAACCCAAACAAAACCACATAAAACAAAACAATATGTTTACACATTTATGAAATATTTGCAACACTGTGCAAAACAAATCAATCATCATAGCAATTTGTTTATTGACAAGATTTATTTTGAACCATTTGGACTATTATACAGTGATCAATTCACTTTCAAGCATGTCCATAATATCAATGCTAGAATAGAAATTTTAAGTGTAATTTTTTTCTTACCTAGTAAAGAGGAAACTGTTCTTTATTTAGTGGAAAAAATGTGTAAAAGAGATATACACTGAAATGGCAATAGTCTACACAGTTTTATGTTTGGTTATTTGTTTGTTTCCTTGTAAGGAGATAATTTTATATGGCAGAAAAGTGCCCCTTAAAAAAAAAAAAAGAGAGAGAGAGAGAACATTACTTAAATGTTTTTAGGCTTCATTTCATTTTCTCAACGCCAATGAGTGTGGGTATATATTATTATTTCTCCATCTCATGGATGAGGAAGGAAACTGAGGCACAGAGAAACTAAGTCATTTGTTTAAAGTCACTAGAACACACATCTCACAGAGTATAGCAGTAAAAGCAAATATTTTACCATTCTTTCTTCCTGTTCCCTTGAATGAAATTACTTTACATTAGAAAGATGAAGGAGGCAGAGCATGATAACGGACAGGATGGATGTCTAGCGCAACTCTCCCAAACCTTCAGGTGAGGGAGAGGCTGGCTGGATCTTCCCCCACGGGGAAAGTTGGTGTGGACAGGCAGCAAGGGGTGTACAATGAGAGGCTGGATTCCTGAACTTAAGCTCTAACCTGGAGCCACGGAATCTGCTAAAGAAATTTTCGTGCCACTGTTGACTGGGTGCCAGCAGTGGCAGCAACCAACCCCTCCCCCACAGAGGACTGGAATTCACAGTTCCTTGGGAAAGTAGGAGTTTTGTGGAAAGATCAGTGAACTGTGGACTCCTTAGCAGAATTTCACGATCAGAGGGGTGCCATTTGGAGCAGCAGGGGGCTAGACAGCCCGATAGAAAATTAGGGGAAAGGTATCCCACCCAGGAACAGACACATTTGGAAATGGCAACCCGCCATGGGCACCTTTTTCCAGAACAGCAAGTGTAAATGAAGGATTTAATCATTCCGGGACGAGGAATATTGGTGTAGACTGGCAGTTCCGGGTGTGCAGCAATCGGACAGACTGCAAGTCTCAAAAGCATAGTTTTGTGCCATGGGCACTGATGGAAAAATCTCCACGCTGCTGCCAAAATGGCACGCCAGCGGCAACCAGCCCCTCCCCCACGGAAGATTGCAATTCCCAGTTCCCAGCGAAACTGGACTCTGAGTGGAGAAACTGGTGCAGCGTGGTCTCCTGCACCAAGTCTGAAGGTCACTTAGGGGTCATCTTGAACAGGTCAGCCTAGGTTGAGCAGCCAGTTGCAAAACAGACATATTTTGAAATTTCAGAAATGGCAATGACAGACACCTCCTTCTATGGGCCAGATACAGAGGTAACCATGGTAACAAAGTAAAACATGAACCAGGTATAAATCTGGGAACCACTCACACTGCTACCTGGTGTCCAGAAAGTATATTGCAATATAAATATAGTCCTATTAAAGTTGACCCCTACGTCCTTCCTATAGTTGTATTCTTTTACATATATATATCAGAATAATACTTTGGTGGTTGGTGCCTTTTTTTTTTCTTCTTTTCCTTTTGGAGTTATTGTTAATTTTCTTCTAATTTTTTAATTTTTTTATTAATAATATATATGTTATTTTCTTTTTTCTTTTTCTTCTCCACCACTTCTTCCCTTTGTATGATTGCTGAGAGTGCTTACATCAGATTTTTAGAGATTTTATTTTTATTTTTTTAATTTTTTAATTCTTTTTGATTAACATCATTTCTGTAGTAGTTGTTTTTTTGTCTGTATGTCCAATTGTTTCTGATTGTCCATGCCTATGTGTACTTCTGTGTCTGGTAGCCTCTTTAACTGTTCATTTGCTTGTTTGGTTTCAATGTGTTTTGTGTTGTGCAAAATCCTCGGGTTGGCTACTTTCCCTAACTCTAACTTACACATTCAATAAGAATTAGGAGGAATAGGGGATGACGGTTGACTGGAGCCAGCTTCCAACAGAAGATCCAGTCTCAAGGGAGAGATAATGGCCAGAAAGAACCAAAAAAAGACAAAGGAGGGGAGCTGAGCAGAAAAGAGATAGAAAACTGCACATCTTACCTGCCGAGGCAAGCTTCAACTCCAAAGAAACAAATTTCAGGTACAGATCTCATCCCCAAGAGGATGTGTATTTGTTCCCTCCCCCAAGAGAGTTGCTTGCTTGCTGAGGGATCTTTACTTGTGAGTGATGAACTGAGACTCTCCTCCCTCACCCTGGAATTGCTGGAAGTTGGGACTCCTCCAGAGAGCCCCTACCGTGAGCCCAGGAATTCCCTTGTCTGGCAGGAAGTTTAAACAAATATATTCCTTGCCACCTTGAACTTCCAGTTTATTCTTCCCCCCTGGCCTGGCAGTCTAGAAGTCCAACCTCTGCAGAGACCAGAATGTCTGCACTTCTTGGCCAGGACTGCGCATTGCATAGATGGAGGCAGTGCAGCTGTGCTGTATCTGTGAATTGGTAACAGTACAGAGAGACATAGAGGGAAAGGTGACTGACCTGGCCCTGAGAAAGTGTATCTCAACAGTGGGCGGAGACTTGAACTGGTGAGGTGTACAAACCCAAGCAGAGACACTTCCCACCCAACACCAGCACTAATAGAGTGATCTGGCCGGGGTCTAATGTGGGAGAGTCATCTCCTCAACTCTGTGGCCTGCCAGAGGGAAGCCCTATAGGGGAACCAAAGTTACAGAATGGCAGCAACAAAGGTATGGTGGCTGAGAGAGAAATTCTTTTGCTGTCAAGATATACTCATGTTTAGATTGAGCTCAGGTGGAACTTTCTCCAGCTGTCATTGAGTGCCTGAGGCAAGCAGGTAGTAGTTTCCCCTGCTGGGTGGTGGCAGAGGGCGGTAACCACAAGGAGGAGGCAGTGACCTTCCTTTAATTCTGGCAGGAACTTAGTCCTGCCACATTTGCTTATTTGATACAACTGGGCTACAGAGACTGAGTTAACAGAGACTGCCAGTGGGGCTATCAGAGATTGGGGTTACCAGAGTCTGGTGGAGAAGGGTGAGCAAGGTGGGGAAACAGCTATCAAACCCCTTGCTCCAAACCTTCCACTGGACAGGTTTACCTGACTTCTCGGAGCACCAGAGGTACTCAAACCATACTTGAGCTACCAGTAGACTCCTAATATCTAGTGGCTGGAGACCTTTTGAAATCTCTAGCTAGACAGTGGGTGTTGTTTGGGACAATTGGTTTGGAACTCTTGATCTGGACAAAACACCCGAGGACCATCAAAGGTGATACCCTGGTTTTGTTGTAGTGGGAAGGTCTGATTATCCTCTTCCAGGTATTACCTGTGGGGGACGGGATGTCCTAGTTGCTTGTATTTCTCCAAAGCAGACACTGCAACACAGAGTCACTGACTCACTAGGATTGTACAGAGATCAGCTGAATTCAAGACATAGCCACCTACCCCAACTGCACCAAACAAGCCTCTAGAGTCACAAACTGTAGTACTGTACAGGTCCTTTGCAAAATTGTAAAGGAAAAGTCACAATCACCAGTCCCCGTACTTTAGTGAAGGGCTGGTCAACCACAACACCAGAAGTCTCCAATCCAATTTCACCCTACCTGCTCATCTAGCTAGACAGTGGAAAACAATCATGGGGCAGAATCAGCAGAAAAACTCTGGCAAGATGAATAATCAGAACAGTTCAACTCCCCCAAGGAATGACAAAGCAGCCAAACCAGAGGATCCCTTTCACAAACAAATGGCTGAAATGTTAGATATTGAATTTAGAATTTGGATGGCAAATAATATCAACAGAATGGAAGTAAAGTTGGAGTAAGAAATTCTAGGAATAATGCAAAAGACAACTCAAG
>CAUYON010104308.1:0-31392 GCA_963573935.1 Arctocebus calabarensis | reverse complement strand
ACCTCCAATTCCTGGGCTCAAGCGAGTCTCTTGCCTCCACCTCCCAAGTAGCTGGGACCACAGGCGCCCACCACAACGCCCGGCCATTTTTTGGTTGCAGCCGTCATTGTTGTTTGGCAGGCCCGGGCTGGATTCGAACCCACCAGCTTAGGTGTACGTGGCTGGCGCCTTAGCCCGCTGAGCCACAGGCGCCGAGCCTCGATGTGTATCTTTACAGAGGTCACTATCAAAGCTTGATTATTTCTTTCTAAAACTTACAAATAAAATATACATGAGTTATCCTCCATGTTTAGAGTAAAATATTTACCTAAATCCACCCTTTTTACTTTGCTTTATGTCTGTTGATCATCTTCTTTTCCAATCAGACTATTCACTGCTGAACATTTCACTTGTGAAACCATTCACACGGCAAAGAAACTGGCACTCCATGTATCCTAATCCTGTTATTTTCTCTTTGCACTGTCTCTAACCCCTGTAGTTTCCTTATTTTTCTCTCAGGGAAGGAAGTCTTTATGGTCTTACTTCCAATATTTGAATTAATTCCAATATAGATCTTAGAGCTCATACGGATCTCTGAAGATATTTCCTGAGGTTTGTCTCTGCAACTACCACCTGGGCCTATTTTTGCTTTCTAAACTAATGTTTCTGAAACTGCGTGTGCAGAAGGACCACTTGATGAAATGATTAAAATGCAGATGTCTGGGCTCCACCCAGTAGGTTTCAAGTGTGCCTCACGAGTTGCATTTTTGAGCATCTCCTCAGGTAATTCTGATGCAGGTGGTCAAGACCACACTTGGAGGAAATATCTATAAACTGGAGAAAATTCATCTCCTTCCAGAAAGAAGGATCATTCCTGATTCTGATCACTCCACTCCATTTCCCTTCTGAAAGAATAGTCTTGGTTTATGCTACTTTATTTGTAATTATTTGCACTTTGAAAAGTTTCTTTCTGTGGGTATCCGGCTTTGCAATGATAAACTTCCCCTGTAACTATCATTCATTGTTATTTCCCAGTAGTGACCCATGGAGGGCAGACTTCCCACAAACTCTCTGCATAGGGCAGAATTCTCCCAAAGATACCTCCACCTTTTCCCAGCCCCTAGCCTCTGGGTGAGAGTCCCCATCTAGGAATGCTTAGGGCAGGAGGTAAAAGTGTGAGGTATTCCCTGGATCAATCAAACTGCATTACTGGTTGTATGTCTTTGGTTCTGTCTGACTTTGTCCTCTCCTCTCACCTCTGTAGGCTTAGGAAGAAGTGAATCAGTAAAAATTGAATACAGATGATCCCCTGGGGACTATAGCTTCGTCAAGGGCTATGACATTCTTCCTGTCCAGAAACACATTGAACAGCAAAGGCTAAGCAGCACGGTTAGAACTATGCCAACCAGATGCCCGGGGCACAGATTTAAAGATTAATTTAAGCATTCACTTTGAGGTGCTGACCCTATGATTGCAGGACCCCTGTAAGCACCTCCCTTACCTTACCCTAGTCCTAGCCCTACTGGACTGCCTAAGGCAAGTGTCCTGGGGCCTAGATCCTGACACATTGGCCACACAAAGGACAAAAAAAGAGAAGGGGGTGGCTTGGGAACAGTTCTGTTCCCAGAAGTTAGCATTTCTTCAGGCAGAAGCCAGCGTGGTCCATTCCCCCTGTCCATAGGGGCTGGTCTGCATGCAATTTGGGTAAAATTGATTCCGAGGCCCAATTCTCTGCTGGGATGGTCCGGGTCTCATTGCCTCTTGATGAGGCTTACAAGGGTTACTCCTCCAGCTAGGAAGAGGCCAGAACCAGACTCCGCCCCGGTCCACTAGTTTTGGTTTGGGTTTTTATCTCTTCTTTCCCCTCCTGAAACTCTCCTGCCTCTCACAGAAAAGAGATCCCACAATCCCTGAGAGCTACTTTTCAAAGGGATTAAAATCTTGACTATCAGAAAGCTCATCCTTAAATTTTATCCTTATTGTTTCTCCTGCCACAAATCACGTTTCTTCCTACTTTAACCTCAAGGGAGATAAAGAACAGCCCATCACTGGTCACCAGCTCTGTATGTGGGCACCTGGGGACCTTTTGGTTTGTGAAGTCTTTTCTATCTCTTTTTTCTCCAGGTGTATTAACTCATCTCCTTTGCTGGAGATTTTTCTTCTCTAAAAGAAAAGAGGAAGGAAAAAAGTGAAAGAAAGACAAGGAGAAACGCCCATCTCCCTGAACTGAGGGAGACTGTCTGAAGGCAGGAGATGGGAGGGACATCCAAATGCTGGGCCACATCCTTGCAGGCCAAGACCCTGGACATCCAGGATCTGGGGCTATTGTGCACAAATGGCTATTGGGCAAATCCCATCACAGGCCCCAGGTCTTTACCTTTCCCTGAGCAAGTCCCACCCTGGAAGAAAGACAGTGAAATGATCTCTGGAAGAGACCCCTTCCCACCTGCTCACCCACCCACTGGATGCCTTTATCACTGAGGAAGGGGACTTTCAGAGTCCAGACAGAAGAACAGAAAGCTGAGGACCAGGGTCAGGAACTCAGCCCGTCTCCTTCCCTGACAAACTGCCATTTCAGAGGTGCAGTGGTGTCCCCACACATTGAGTCAGGTGGCTGGAGTGAATGACTAATGCATGTCATTTTCAAGCTGCTCTCTCTGCACAAGAAAGTACATTCGGATCCAGGTTTTAATTGTGTGTGATTTTAGCTGAGATGGCGTTAATTTATTTCCTTTGCTACTTCAGCGCTTCTTCCTCTTTCATCAAGGTGAAATTATCTGGAATGTATCTTTTTTTTCTTAAGGACAAAGAGAAGAAGCTGATCTGGCTCCTTTTCCACTGATTGAGGTTTAGAACATTCTAGGTGCCAGATGCTGTTTAGTGGGTGCTTCAGGATGAAGACCCTATGGTCCCCCATGACCTAACCATGCTCTCTCACTACCACGTTTGCCCAGCTTCATGTTTCAGGACCCCTACCATCCAGACAGACCCCTGACAAATCCACCCACACAGGGAAGTCTTCAGCCATGTCTGGATCCAGTTGGTTTCCAGAATGAATTTGTTTTCTTCTTTGCATGACCTTCAGAGAAAGGGGTAACAACTCACATCCATAAAGGATTCATTTCATGGAGGAAGAGGACAATGTTAATCAAAGATAGATGGGACAGGTGACATGAAAGGCCCCCTGGCTGTGCTTTCTGTCCTTGGTTGAGAGAGAGACTCTACCACGAGAAAGTGGGTAGGGGCAAAGATGATAGCCCCCTAATGGAATGCTTTTTTTTTTTTTGGCCAGGGCTGGGTTTGAACTCGCCACCTCTGGCACATGGGACCAGCGCCCCACTCACTGAGTCACAGGCGCTGCCCCTAATGGAATGCTTTTTAATTTTTTTTCTTTTCACTCAAACTCTTTGTGATAAATTTAAAAAAAAAAAAAAAAAAAGCAACAGACATTCTGCATTTTGTTCCAGAACTTTGTCCTCAATTGAGAGTTAGTGCTTTTTTCTGTAACTGCACTAGCTAAGATAATTTTATCAAGGTCAACTTACTCTAGTACTTTTTTTTTTTTTTTTTTTTTTTGAGACAGAGCCTCAAGCTGTCACCCTGGGTAGAGTGCTGTGGCATCACAGCTCACAGCAACCTCCAATTCCTGGGTACAAGCGAGTCTCCTGCCTCTGCCTCCCAAGTAGCTGGGACTACAGGCGCCTGCCACAACGCCCGGCCATTTCTTGGTTGCAGCCACCATTGTTGTTTGGCAGGTTCAGGCTGGATTCGAACCTGCCAGCTCAGGTGTACGTTGCTGGCGCCTTAGCCCGTTGAGCCACAGGCGCCGAGCCTCTAGTATTTTTTTAATAAAAATTAAATAATTGTCATTTTCCAATTTTAGAATAACGGTATTACTGAAGATTCAGCTTCCTAACCCCTCCGTACTGGAGATTCACTGAATTGCTGCTCTAAAAATCTAGCACAGGAAATCAGAAAAGCACTGGGACTGTTCAAGGACCCTTTTGTCTCTTTTCCAAGTAGCTCTCCCTGTTCTGGGAAATTAGTGCCTTATATTTTCATTTTGGCACATAGTAGGAAATTTAATGAGTACATGTACAATAAATCTTATAATATTAAATCATTACACTGTGCTTGGCATAGTGCAGGCACCTGGCACCTGACTAAGTGATCAATAAATATTAGCCATTGTTGCTAAGGTCCCTGACACCTGCCTTGTTAGCACGACCCATAGTCTGACCTCTTCTAAAAAGCTCTAGCTGGTGAGATGCTTATTTTCTTTGGGTCTCCTAGGACTCAGCAATACTCTCCTCTCAATATTCTCTTATTTGGCAGAACTTACGTTTCACTTCCAAATGTGACCACCTGTCCAGATCCTGGCTTTTTCTCTTCTGGTCAGAGGCTAGCACAGTGCCAGGCACATAGTAGGCTTCAGCAAATGTTTATTGAGGGAATGAATGAATGAGTCAGTGACCTCCACTCAGTAGCTCCTCCAGTCAGGAGAGGCTGGGGCTGGACCACAAAACTCCTTAGTGAACAGTTGAGCTTCTTTGATTGTGCTCTTATGCGCTGGGTTCTGATTTACCAGCACTTTATTATGGTTGGAAAATCATTCTGGGAAGCCCATCTTTCTAGCATGCTTAGGGGTTTATTGGAGGACGGTATCACTCTGCTGATTAAAATTTGTTTCTGAATTCTCCCTAGGTCGCTTCAAAGCTGGAAGCAACTTCTAGATTTGGAGTGGAGATAAACTCTTCCTTCCAATTGCCTTTGGTCATTTCCCAGCTGTGTCAGTCTTAGTCTCTCTAGGGCAATAAGTATCTGTCCCTTTTCCGGCTAGGTCCCAGCCTAGATTTAGCAGACACCTCTGACTTTGGAATGGAGATCCCCACAGTTCCCAGATGTTCCACTCTGTCCGTTTGCCCCCAGTTGCGGTTTCTTAAAAGCTAAACACATACTTAACCATACAATTCAGCAATCACCTTACCAATCATTTGTCCCGAAGAGACGAAAACACGTCCACACAAAAACCTGTACATGAGCTTGGCACCCATAGTACAGTGGTTACAGCGCCAGCCACATATACTGAGGTTGATGGGTTCAAACCCGGTCTGTGCCAGCTAAACAACAAGGACAACTGCAACAAAAAATAGCCAGGTATGATGGCTGGTGCCTGTAGTCCCAGCTACTTGGGAGGCTGAAGCAAGAGAATCGCTTAAGCCCAAGAGTTTGAGGTTGCAGTGAGCTGTGACACCACAGCACTCCACTTAGGGCAACAAAGTGAGACTCTGTCTCAAAAAACCCCAAACCTGTACGTGATTGTTCATAGCAATTTTATTTGTAATAGCCCTAAACTGGAAACAACCCAAATGTCATTAGGCAAAGTATGGTACATCCTTGCCACCAAATACTACTTGACTACAAAAAGGAATGAGCTATTGATACACCCAACAACTTGGGATGTCAAGGGCATTATGCTGAGAGTAAAAAAACTAATTTCAGCTTGGGGGCTGTAGCTCAGAGGCTAGGGTGCCAGCCACATACACCAGGGCTGGCATGTTCAAACCCAGCCGGGGCCTGCCAAACAACAATAACAACAACAAAACAGCCAGGCATTGTGGCGGGTACCTGTAGTCCCAGCTACTTAGGAGGCTAAGGCAAGAGAAATGCCTAAGTCCAAAAATTTGAGGTTGCTGTGAGCTGTGATGCCATATTACTCTACTGAGGGTGACATAGTAAGACTCTGTCTCAAGGAAAAAAAGAAAAGAAAAAAGCTAATTTCAAAGGTACTGCATGATTCTATTCATACAATAGTCTCAAAGTTATAAAATTATACAGATGGAGAATAGATTTGTGTTTGCCAGGACTTGAGGAACAGCAATATGGTGTCCCTAAAAAGGGATAGCATGATGGGTCTTTGTGAATAATTCTGTGTCTTGGTTATGGTGGTGATTACACAAAACTTCTAGCTTTGGAGTGGAGATAAACTCTTCCTTCCAATTGCCTTTGGTCATTTCCCAGCTGTGTCAGTCTTAGTCTCTCTAGGGCAATAAGTATCTGTCCTTTTCTCGACTAGGCCCCAGCCTAGATTTAGCGAACTTCACATGTGATAAAACTGCACAGAACACACACATATACAAATGAGTGCGTGTAAAGCTGGTGGAATCTGAATAAGGTTTGTGAATTGCACCAATGTTCTTTTCCTGGTTTTGGTATTGATTATACCATGGTTACATAAGATGTTGCCATTGGGAAAACTTGGGTGGAGGGTACATAGGACCTCTCTCTGTTATTTTTCGTCTTCCTGTGAATATATAATTATGTCAATGTAAAATATTTTTTTAGAAAAGTAACTTCAACTTTTATGTTAGCACAGTCATTCAGCCTCTGGTCTGCCTTTGGTCTCTGTCATGATGTTCAGGGTGGTTTTGGAAGGGCAAGATTTTTCTGGCATTCTCAAATATTAGGAAGACAGCTAAAATACTTTAGTTCTCATTTGAACCCACAATAAATCCATTTTCCCAAATTATCATAATCTCGTTTTCGAGCTCCATATATTTCCAGCCTATGCCTCCTCTTGGGGTATTGTATTCTAGGTGGATTTTCTTCCCTCTGAAGTAGGACTATAAACTTATTTTGTTTATTTGTTTATCCTAAGCCTAATCGGCTTCCCTTTCAAGTTCAAGGAGGATCCTGAATTCAATTACCATAAGACTTGCATTCTGCTGCTATTTTATTTTGGGGCCAAGTCTGCATTCCCTGAACCCAGGAGGTGCTCCTAGTGATCCCAAGCTCTACCCTGCAGCTAGTAGAGTACATAATGCTCCCTTCCCTGGGGGCTGAAAGAGCCATTCCAGGACTTGACTCATTTAATCACCTTCATCCCCTCCCTACAACCTAGGAGCTCAGCTCTCTCTCCTAAATCTCTGCAAGAAAAAGACATGGACTTGTCCCTGCTCCACCACACTTCACTCACCCCCTTATTAAGACTCATGTCATCTCTTGTGACCTGATCTAGTGGGGCTCCTAGGAAGGTAGACAATCAGCCAGGAGAGCAACTCACCCTTTTCCCTATCTCCTTCCGGACCAGACTTGCCTGGACAAAGCCCCTCATTCTGAGGTTGAGGCCACTGAGACCCCACAATGGCTAAGGGCAGAACTGGCCTGCAACCCAGCATGCTACTTCAGGCTGCCTCACTTAGAGAATGAGATCCATAAGTTTATTTCTGGTTTGTTATTTGATGACAATAGGCTGTGGGACTTCACCTGAGAAGCGTGGCAAAAGCTTAACCATCTGTGCCCACCCTCTCTATTTCCCATAGAGCAGATCTTCAGGAAGGCCTGAAGGGTAAGAAAAGCTAAAGTAGAAACAAAACAGAGAGATGTTTTTATCCATTCTGGGAACTGCTTTGCCATTTGGTGCTCTGGTATTAAAGCACACCAGCTTTATGCTCAGAAGATCAACCCCTTATTGGGGCAGGAAGGCTGAGCCTCTGAGTTTATGGGCAGTTGTCATAATGGTGGGAGTACTGTGGGGAAACTGGAAACATCCTCAGAGGGTCAAACACATACCCTCCCCACACACATGCACACACACACCCCCCAATAGGGCTGAGCACACTTCTCCGCGCCCAGTAGCCTGGTGAATGGATAAGGACACAAAAGCTGAGGCCTATCTGACCTGGTCAGAGCCCTGACCCCACCACTTTCTGGCCATAAAACTTTGGACAAGTGAATTTTTTTCTTTTGGAGACAGAATCTTACTCTTTCACCCTGGGGTGGAGTGCCATGGTGTCACCATAGCTTACAACAACCTCAAATACATGGGCTAAAGTGATCCTCTTGCCTCAGCTTCCCAAGTAGCCAGGACTACAGTTGCTCTCCTGGCTGTTTGTCTACCTTCCTGGGAGCCCCACTAGATCAGCACTACAAATGTGTGCCACAATGCTTGGCTAATTTTTCTATTTTCAGCAGAGACTGGGTCTTGATCTTATTCAGGCTGGTCTGGAACTCTTGAGCCAAGCATTCCTCCTGTCTTGGCTACCCAAAGTGCTAGGATTGCAGGTGTGAACCATCACACCTGGCCGAGTCTTACGAACCCTCTTAACTTCCATTTCTTTATCTCCAAATAGAGGGAATAAATACTTCTATTGGATAAATAAATACCTCTACCTTATAAAGTTGTCATGAGTATTAGAGAAGAATATATGGCCGGACAAGGTGGCTCACACCTATAATCCCAGCACTCTGGGAGGCTGAGGTAGGTGGATTGCCTGAACTCAGGTTCAAGATTAGCCCGACCAAGATTCAGATCCCATCTCTAAAAATAGGCGTTGTGGCGGGCCCCTACAGTCCTAGGTACTTGGGAGGCTGAAGCAAAGAGAATCACTTGAACCCTAGAATTTGACATTGCTGTGAGCTATGACACCATGGCACTCTACCGAGGATGTCAAAGTGAGATGCTGTCTCAAAAAAAATAAAAAGAAGGTAACATATGTAAAGTACGTAATCCAGTCCCTGACACTCAGAAAGTCCTTGATAAATGGAAGTTATTTTGACAATGCAGAGCATGATGATAGTGAGCATGAGTGTTTTAAAATCATTCCATATATGTGTCCCTCGTGTTTCAGCATAGCTACCTCTTCCTCTAGAAGAGCTTGCCTGACCCCCAGGGGTGGATGAAGGGGTTCTCCTATACTTGTCCAGTACCCAATATTCGTCCATCTTCATGTTTTCACTTGGTGCCACTAGACTGAGTTGAGAATTGTGTTCTTGCCAAGGTTTATCACAATGCCTGACAAATAGTAGGTGCTTAAGACATAGTTGTTGAATGAATGAATGAGTAAAGCGATGAATGAGTGAATGAAAAGATGATTATGTAAATGTGGGACTCAACAACCCCTCTCCACACTGAGGCTAATCCTGCCTGTGGGTCTTTGCTTATTCCATTTCTACCTGGTGGATTGTCTATCCCTATCTCCTCTTTTTCTTTTTCTTTCCTTTATTATTATCTCCCCATTTTCCTCTAAAATTTTCAATCTTCAAGGCCCATCTGGGGTCCCTGCCGCCTCCGTGAAGCCTTCTCTGATTAATTCAACTTCCTGAGATCCTTTCCTGGGTTGGAGCTTGCATGGGACTTACTTGGCATTGACTTTGGACTATCAGTTATCCTTTTATACTTATGTCCTTTCTCCTCAAACTGTAAGTTCCTAGACAGCAAGGATTTTGCCTTATTTTGTTCCGTATCCCCAGACTGCCTTGTAAACCTCAGGGACTCAGAGAAAGTTAAAGGAATTGTACATGAGGCAGAGTGGGCCAGGATGACACAGGCGGGACCTTCCCCCACCACTTACCTGATAACCTTGAGTAAGTTCCTTGCATTCTCTGACTCTCATTTTCTTTAAGTGTTCTAGAAATGGAAAGTGCTTACTTCAGAGGGTTGATGTGAGACACACACGGTAATGCTAGCTACTGTTATTGTTACTCCTTCTTCCACTTCCTCTCCTGTAAGCCATAATACCATCTATACCACTCATTCTATTGCCTCACTTTACATCATCTTACCCTGATCCTTATGATTACTCGTAAGCAAGGCTTCGACCTCCTTGTTTTACACAGGAAGAAACTAACAAGACATTCCGGGAAACATCCCCAAGGTGACCATGGCAGCGCTAGAGGTCAAGTCCAGGTCTACTTGACACCAAATTCATACCCATTACAATACAATTCTAGGAAGAATGCAGCAGCCTGACCCTGGTTTGTTGTGCTGCTCTTGATGTGGCAAGTCACCCTCTTCCGATTTCCGCAGAATGAGGTAGTTCAGGTATGTGATCTTTGACATGACTTCTGATCATTGTGCCATGATTTTTCTACTCAACTGTGAGCTCCTCAGGACAGAGGCTAAATGTCAGTCAAGGGACCTCCCCAGCACCTCTCCTTATATGGAGTGGGCCCACACAGGGTTGTTGAATGAATATTAGACTATCCGAGGCCGTGGTGAATGGGGAAGAGTGGGTAGGGGAGCAATGCTGGTTAAGAGTGAAGGGTTAATAATAAGAGTGAAGGGTTAATAATGAAGAGAGGTGGGTGGAACCCAGGGTAGTTGCTATCAGCAGAAGGAGGCCTGAGCTGGAGGGAGGAGGAGGGGTTCTGTGTCCCTCTGTGTTTGGGTTAAGGAATACAGAAAGTAGACTTGCAGAGGCTGGCAGTTCTAGGGTGAGGAATTTTTGAATGCATCTAGGTGAGCTTTGAGTGGAAAGAGGGTGGTCTTGATCCCCATTTGTGGCTAGAGTGGGTTCTCTGTATGATACACAGCAAACAAGCTTCAGCTACGGAATAACCACCACCTACCTTGCTTTCATGGTTTGAAAGAGCTGTCCCCTATTCTCTAGCCAGGATGCTCAGTCTTCTATGCTCAGCTCCAAAAATTGCCTCCTCTGTGCCGTGTCCCTGGAGGCCCTGGGAGAGGCAATCCCTCTTCTCTGTGCTCCAGCAGCGTGACTAATGGGGGGCTGTGCCTTGCCATATCTCACTGCAGACCAGACCTTCTGGGCACCCAACTGACCAAACACACTCTGTGTTCCAGGCCCACCACAGAAGTGGAGTATAGAATAGCGACTGTCAGAAATGGCTGCTGCCCCCAGCCCTGGTGTCCACGGGGTGTCTACAGGGGTACTTTGGGTGCCACTCTCATGCCCACCTGCTGCTTCCTTCCTATGCTCTTATCCTCCTTCCTTCCCAGAATCACTCAGTTCAATCTCTTGTGTACTTTTTTCTTTTTCGAGACAGAGCATCACAGCTCACAGCAACCTCAAACTCTTGGGCTTAAGAGACTCTCTTGCCTCAGCCTCCCCCAAAGCTGGGACTATAGGTGCCTGCCACAATGCCTGGCTATTTTTTTGTTGCAGTTATCATTGTTGTTTAGCTGGGCTGGTTTTGAACCCATCAGTCTCGGTGTACGTGGCTGGTGCCTAACCAGGTGCCAAGCCCCTTATGTATTTGTCAATCAACTGCCAACTGGCCCTAGCTCTGAAGTGGGGAGACGGGAACAGCAAAGCACTGCGAGGTATCGTGTGTGGAAGACACCACCGAGGCACCATTCTGCATAAGGGAAATGGCCACCAGGAGCCGACAGCTCAGTAGGGGCCATCATAGCTTGGGTAGGCAGACTGCCTTTCTTCTGCCAAACCTTACCCTCGGCCCTTCTGCCCCCTGGCACCAGGGAGAAGCTGGTGAGTAGCCACATGAATTTCTCAGATCATGTTTCACGGACACCCAGCCAGGAGGCAGCGAGGTTTGAACACATCCTTATTTGCCTGGACGGAACCTGGGAGCGTCTTATCTGGGTGTCCCATGCAGTCAGCAGCTTCCGTTTCTCCATCAGCCTCTCAGGGCCCTGAGGGAATCTCTTCATCTCTTTGGAGGATCTGTCACTGGGGACCTCAGCTCTCCAGCCCCCAGACAGAGGCCCTGACACTGTAGACAGAGTGGAAGGGCCGAGGTAGAGGGGAGACATTGTTCCTTTCGCTACTTTATTTCTTTGGTTTGTGGCGATTTGACAACAGCAGTAAAAACAGCTTGTAAATTAGGTGCCCCATTGTAAACTGCAGACACAGCCACAGCGCAGGGAGCAGAAGGGCTTTCGTCCTCCACCTCCCTGCATGCTCCCCAGTTGGGTCAGGGCCCATCAGGGCCCATCCCCTCCAGCACCCTCAGGCCTCAGTCCTGCATTCAGACATTCGGAGTCAGGGGCAGGGCTGGGAGGCCAGGCATCTCCTCTCCTCCCCCAAGTGCTTCCCTGACCACAGAAGGACCAGAGAGCCACTGCTGGCTCCTCAGAGACTCTTCAGAGAGATGTTTATATCTTTTCAGGGCGATCTAAATTAGAAGCAGAGAACTGGAGCCTAGGGAAAATAAATGAAGGGATGCAAGGTAGGGCATTTTTTTTTAAGTTTGATTTAAAATCAACCTCCAGAAGACCTCAAATGAGGCCAATGGGGAGGAAGTACTGCAAGAAGGCGGTAAGCAGGGCTAGCTGTCAGGAGTTCAGGGTGGCCCCATGCACAGTTCCTCATAATCTCAACTCGCTTTCCCCACTGTACAGTGGCCTCTGTCTCCCAGCTTGTTAACCTAATGGAGATAGAGCTCTGCAGAGCTGATGCAGGGTCCTGGTGCAGCTCTGAGGCACTGCCAGGACAGGGCTAGTCTTCTGTCAACCACCAGGTGCATCTCCAGCCGCAGGAGGTAGCTGGCCTAAGTCCTATCTGGAAGCGTCTCTTCTAACCCTTGGCAGAAACAATCTGTCTGGTCTCCTGCCACTTTAACCTTCCTACTCTAGACCCATGGGAGCCTCAGAACTAGGCTCGGAGTCCATGGAGCATAAGGCAGCCACTCGATAGAGCTCAATAGCAGACTATGCATGAGGGGCCAGGGGACACTAAGAGTCCAGTTCCTGAACACAGAACACTACTGCTCTGACTTGGCACCCCCTGCTCTGTTTCTGTGCTCATGAATCCGCCCCCTGATACGTCTGTGTAAAGCTACTACAGCTGGGTTATTACTCTGCATTTGTTTATGTGTTTTCTTTGATTGTGTTAAGTCATTCTGTGTGTGCATCCTGCCCACAGGAGGAGAGCTTGGAGAGCAGGAACTGGAGCTTCTCCCTCGGCTAGATCTGAAATTCTGATCTGAGAGAAGGCAGGGAAAGGGCACCCAGGGCATCCAGGGAGACGGCACCTCCATGTGTGTGAGCATGCATGCAAATAAAGTGACATTGAGGTGGAGGACACAAGTCTTGTAGGGGCTATTTTCCAGGCATTTTAGATTGTTACTTATTTACTTATTCTATATGGCAGCTGCACTGTCATCTCACCCTGGCCCAAGCTTATTTAGGTGGTTTCAGAGGGGCACGTTCCAGGCTGTATTGGACCAATGTTAGACCTGTTTTGTATTAGATCAGTTAGCTGCAAAGTGATGCACCATTTCTCTTTGATAAAGGTGATGTCTGACTCACTGGAAACATCTAGGAAGTACTTTGTCAAATCTCATGAGCTGTGTGACTTTAGGCAAGTCACTAACCTTGTCTGAGTTCAGAGCTTTTATCTTAGAAGTCAGAAAAGGAATCCCCATGAAATTGTTGTGAGGATCAAATGAGATCATAGGTGAGAAAGAGCTCTGAAAAGTCAAAGTGCTACAGAATGTCTAGGATTTTATCACAACCACACTGAACAGCAGCAGGAAGCTAAGTACTCCACAAGGCTTTACCTGGTCTGTGCTCTCACTGCCGGCCAGCCTGCTTTTCTCTGTTTTTCTCTCTCCCTATAGCATGTACGTGTTTCTGTCATTCTACACACACAGACACAGCTGTCCAGAATACCATCTGTACCTACACAGAGTCCCCAAACTCCAATATGTAAAAGGTAGCCAGGTGTGTGCCCCCCTGGTCCCAACTACTTGGGAGGCTGAGGTCAGGCAAGAAGAACAGTTGAGCCCACAAGTTCAAGGCTGCAGTGAGCTGTGATTGCACCAGTGCACTGCATCCTGGACAAGAGAACAAGACCTGCCTCTTATAAAAAAATCCACGCATGGACATGCACACACAGATAAACAAAGAGTGATTTAATCACACGAAAGCCAGTGAGGACAAGTACATGTATACACAACACACACACAGCACACACACACACACACACAGAGCACAGGTGGCCTGGGTGCTATTGACAGATGGTGGACGATCACCCCACCCACTGCTGTACAGGCTATCCAAGAACCCACATTTCCTCACAGTGTGGGGCCCTGGAGCAGGAGCATCTTAGAGGGACACCCCACTCATCACTGCCCCTTAGCCCACACTCCGGGACCCAGGAGCCTTGAAGGTGACTAGATGTAAATCTGGATCCATCTGGAGGATTTTCCACATCGACAGTTCTTTTGGGAAGGCCAGGGTGACAATTTGGGATACCTTTAGGTAGTCTATGCTTAGGGTAGCTGTCTCCAATACAGGGAATTCTCAGTGGGTAATCATTACCCTAAGAGAGGGGTCCATGAGTTTTAAGGAAAGTATTTATGGTTTACAACATGAGGATGTCTATCTTAGCAGAATGGGAGTCAAAGCTCCCTTCATCGATACTGAACTTGAGTTTCAATTCTGAAGAAAGCCTTCCCTACCAACCTGTCCAGCACCAGACACTAGGCTGATCTGCATCCTTCTCTCCAGCCCCATCTGTGGGGCCATCAAGCACACAGGTGTTTCAATAACGCTGGGAGTTCCCCAAGAGCAGGGATCCAGCCCTCCCCACCCCTTCCTGTGGTAATCAGTACACAATTCAACTGGGGCGTCATGGGTGATGACTCAGTTTTGGCTTTGGCCAAACTACAGATGGCAGAATACTTAGGGTTTCCTTGATTCCAAGATGAAACAAAGTTAGGCAAGTGCAGTTTCCTTGTGGGCCTAGAATCACAAACAGCTGTAAGGTGGTACAAAGGCGGGGTATGACCCTTCTCCCCTTCTGACTTTTCATATCCTGCCACCAGGCAGGGGTGGTGCTAGGTGGGGTGCGGGCTGTGTGTGCTGGCCAAGTGGGCTCTTGTATCCGGTGGTAAAGCTCTTGTGATCTCTGCTCTCATTCTATTGTGGCAGAAAGAAAAAGGACTAACGCCACAACGCTCCTCTCTGCTGTCCCCAGCGCAGTATTTTTCCACCTACTCCTCTGGCTTCAGTATCGATTTAAATAGAGAGAAGGCAGGTGGGGAGGGAGAAGAGCATGACTAGGGAACAAGAGGCAGACTACAGCAGAGAGGGGAAGAGGAAGGGGGGACATGGTGGGCGGGGAGAGAGGAGTTGAGTTGAAAAGAAATGGGAGCTGAAAAGATGAGTTGAGGAAGTGGGGGCAAGGAGAGCGCGGGGGAAGCTCAGCGTTGCGAGTGCTTGGCAGACTCCTCCCCCAGCCAAATGAAGATCTGCCTTTCCTTGGATCCATCTGGAGCTCAGCACACCCCATCCTGGGCAGAAGAGAGCAGGCTGTGCTTCGCTGGCCCCTGCTCCTGCAGCGCGCCCCTAGGGCTTTGATGGCCCACCTGGTGGGAGATCTCTCCCCTGGTGCCCACGGCCAACCAGGCCCAGTACCCTGTACCAGACCACCCCATACGTACTCTTACATTTTTTCAGTAGGCAAGGCACTGGTGTGGGGACCTCCTGTCTGCTCCAAGGCATATGAGCCCTACTGGAAGGAAACCCCATTCCCACCCTTGACAGGAGCTCCTGGGCTTCAGTGCAGTGCCCAGCCAGGACAGGTGCACTTGGGGCTCTGCTGTCCCTGTTCATCTCTTTCTGTCCTGGGGTTGGGCTTAGGGAAAGGCTCACACACAGTGGTGTTTATGGGCATAGTTGGATTTGCCTTTGTTGCCATGACAACAGGGAGGGCTACCTCTGTTTTCTCTTCCACCCCATACTCTGCTCCTTTCACAGGCTAAAATCCTGTCTGTCTTTCTCTCTCGTCCAACTGCTCAACTGAATACAAACCAGGCCACAGACTAACATTTTTTCTCTCTCTCTCCTCCGCCTCTCCCTACTCTTTCCAGCATTATTCTTAATTTCCATGGGACGTAGACCTCCCTTCTCCCTGTTCCTCCCTCTATGTTTCTGTTCTAAGAATGCAAGTTCCCAAGAACTAGTTCCAATACTGGCAGCCCTGTGGGGTCACTGGGAACAGCAGGGCTAGGTCTGTGGGGGTGGGAGGGGCTCAGGTCCCAGCACCCTCAGAGAGAAGCTGCCCTCTCCTTCCAGGTATTCCCTTGACACACCCCATTCTTGTCCAGGGGCATCAGCAAAAACCTATCAGCCTTCCCTCCCCCCAAGACCTGTTGCTCTCTCCTTCCCATTCCTAGCCAACATTCTCTTCCTATGTGAGCTATGTGAGGTCAGTTTAACCCCATCTGACCTGAAATACCAGGATTCCTCTCAGCATGTAAGTGTTTGGGGAGTATTGATCCACCCCGTGTCTACGATTTGTGCTGGATTTATGTGTCCAGCCTCCTCCGCAGCACAGGGCAGTATTTTTCTGTCTAGCACAACTCTCTGTTCCCCTACTGGCATAGCAGCACTCTGTCCTCTGGCAACCCCCTTTTTTGTAGGTCGTAGAGCTGGCCCGCCTTCCTCTCCTTCGCCCATCCCATCTGCCCGCAAGGATGGGTACCAAGCAAGGCCAAACAGAACCTTATGTGAGATCAGGATATGAGACTCTGTCCTATGAACTATAAAACAATTTTAACTTCAGTTTTCAGGGGCCATATTTCCTATCACACAGAAAAGAAGCTAATAAATGGCAAGAAACAGTCTCAACTAACATAGTGTTTACCCATCCTTCCAGGAATTCCCTGAGGGCAAGAGATGTGTCACCCCTGCCAGACTGGAGCTCCCTGGGAACAGGAGCTTCCCCAGGCAGGATTGTCTCTTTTAAGCAGATTAGGTGCTAAAGTCCTGGTAGTGCTGGTGAAAAATAGCAGGCGTTTAAAGCCCATCACTGAAGGCTTGATGCTTTATTTGGATATTGTTATAAAAATATCTCCTGATAGTAAGTTCCACCTAGATAGTCTCTGCCTTCTTCACCATTGTTAGTGCTGAGTCTAAAAAGAATGACCAGGCGATCTTTGCCCTTGGGAAATTTACAGTTCAGCAGCAGAATTTCTATGTCCTGTAATGGAAGTACATGTAGGGTCCAGTGCAGGGCCTGGGAAGAAATAGCAACACCGTCTGAGGGCAGCTCTGAGAGTAAAATATCTTCAGAGAAAAGATCCCAAGCCAACTCCTGAAGGAGACACCAGTGTTTGTCATCCGGGCAGGGTGGACAATGGCATCCTGATTGAGGCAGCAGCCTCAGCAGAGGTATCAGGTGATTGGGAACAGTAGGTGGGTGCGAGTGTTGGGTAAGGGAGGCTGACCCTAGGCACGCGGGGACATCTAGTTCACACTCCTGGACCCTCCTTTCCTGCAGCCTCTGGCTGCTTGGAATCTACAATGTCCAAGGAAAAGTAAAGATACAAGGCTATGCTCCACATTTACAATAGCCTCCTTCGTCGGCCCTCACCCTTGAGTTACCATTAGTCAGAATTCTCCATTCCAAGAGACTCTCTCTGTTAGGGGCTTGGATAAAATATGAAACTTATGGAAAGATAACCAGTGTGGCATATTTCATCATCTTAGGGTACAAAGAAGGTCACAGATCTTTTGATACTTAAATCAATCTTTTTAACAACTGTCTGCACAGGAAGTCCGGTATTTTTCTCTTGATGCCCTTCAAGATGTCTTCCTCCCCAACACATCCCCTGGCAATAGGCAGAGAAGCCCTAAGGCTGTGTAGTGTGAGAGGTGAGTGAATGATCACTGGAGAGCCTACCCAGCCACTGGTCACATCACCCTTCCTGAAACGTTGGCTCCACCTTGGTGCCACACAGGCCTGGGGGCTTGGTGCCTTCATGCCCTTGCTGATCAGATGTGCTGTTCCTGAGCTCCCAGGTAGTGTAAATGAGCTTGTACTCATCTGCTCCTCTGCTGTGCCATAGGTCACCAGCTGCTTAGTCACTTCTCCACTGAGGTAGTGTGGGCTCCAGCACGAAGGCCGATGATTGCACTGTGCTTCCCACAGTTTCCTGTGGCGTAGAATCACCTGCAGGGGTTCTCCAATCACTTATTTGGGGGCCAAGTCATTCTGTTTCCGTAGGCCTTAAGTGGCACCTACTTATTAGTATTGCTAACAACTTCCACAGGGGGCTGGTGCTGCTGGGCTGTGGAGCACTCTAGACGCAGCCCTGTCTGCAGCTTCCCTCAGGAATTCTCCCTTGGGGGTTCTTGGTGTCTACTCTCAACAGTAATGTCTGAGGTCATTACCACCTCAGTCCATCGTACCTACTGAATTAGAGTAAATAAGAGATCAGTGTCTCAATCCTTCTCTTTTCAAGGGGCTCCTTGGGCCCTATGCAAATAAATCTGCTTCTTCCCCGACTACTTGTGAATCCTCTGTACCAACGGTTCTTGCAACAGAGTCCCAGGACCAGTAGTGGCAGCATCCCGTGGGAACTTGTTAGAACTCCAAATTCTCAGGCTCCACCACAGCAGACCTACTGTTCTGCGCTGTTGTGTGTGATAGTCATGTGTGGCCACAAGAGGAGATGCAGAAGGGGCCAGGGAAACAAAGTCTATGACACCCACAGGTCCCTAGAGCCGGGGGCACAGCACAGCACACAGGGCCTATGAGACAGTTTCAGGGTGGTGGGGGCAGAAAGGGTAGGAGCCATGCCTTTTATTGGGGTTTCCATGGCGAGGCAGGGCAGGGTGGACAGCTTAGGATTGGGTAGTGTGGATAATTTTAACAAGCCCTAGGTGCCAGGTACTGGCCTGGAGTGATGAGGGAAGAAGAATTTTGCTTCCTGGGATGTAAGGGGTAATAGAGGAGTTCTGGCTCCAGATTGGCTACTTTGCTTATCAAAGGCTGAAACCTCTGCTCTACTAATAATTCATGTACCCTCAATGAATCCCCAAGAATAAAAAAATTAAATTAAATATATATATTAAAATAAATATATATATATAAGAATTCAGCTACCTCTGGGAGAGGCAGTTTCTCCCCAACAAGAAAAGTTTTTAAACAGCAAAACAAAACATCATAATATACAGAAAATTTTAAATATAAATAATACACCTACTGACTCAGAAACTCTAGGGTAGGGCTCAGCTCTCCGTTGTAACTACCTCGCAGGTGATTCTGGTGCACTCTGGAGTGTGAGAGCCGTCCCTCTATTCCAGGAGATATTAGAAGAGCAACCACCGCGAAGCCATAAAAATAGGTCCTGTTAAATGTTTCTGCATGGATGCCCCCCATCTTTGCCTAAGCAAGAGGGGCACTCAGGTGACTTTCTCAAGGTGACTCACTGTATCACTCCTCAGCGGCCTTATCTGTAAAATAGGATGATGCCCACCCCTCGGATTACAGAGACGGTGAAATGAGGTGCTGTATGCGGAAGCACCCAACATCTGGTAGAATTCTGGCTGAATTTTAAATTATTCTCTCATCCTTCCAGGTCCGCCCAAACTTTCCCTTTCCTTCATAATTCTGCCCCCACTCTGTGCTTACATCACGCCTCAGGGGCCCTCTCTTCTCCAGCATTGTCTTCTCACAGAATTAGCATCCTCGCACCCCACAAGTGTTGTGGGGAAAGGAGTCCCCACTTACTTTCTCAAGAAGCCTGGGATGGAGGGACAGACTAAAGCCACACTCTTGCACCAGGCTGCTTGGTGGCTGGGAGGCCTCGGCTACAAGGACAGGGCTGGTCCACCGGCCTCTATCCCTCTACTCAGCGGCTTCCTGCTAAGCCCAAATTTGCTATCTCCTTCCAGGCCCCAAATAACCTCTCTGAAGAGCAGCTTGAAATATCTGAACCGCACGGAGGACCGTCGATTCTCTTCACTGCCAGTCACCAGCCCCCTCTACCTCCTCCCTTCCCCCACCCCTGCCAGGGTGCTTCTGCCAACGGCTGGTTATTTATATGCCTGAGCAGCTGCTGACAGACAGCTGGGAGCTGGGAGGCGTCTGACAGGGATGAGCGAGGCTGAGATGACAGGGCGGTGGGCGGCACTGTCACTCTTAGCAGGACTGCTGGGCAGAGACTCCTCACCTTCACCCAGGGAGGTGAGACTTCTGCAGGCTGACAGGGGACATCTAGGAAGGGGCTCCTCAAAGGGAAGGGAGCAAGGGCTAGGAAACAGGCCAGTAGCTGAGTTGGAGGCAAGAACTTGCCCTCATTGACTTTTTCCAGAAGGGGTAGAGCAGCTGTAGCTTAATTACCTTAGTGCTTGCCCATGGCATCTGCTGCTCACAGCTGTATGACCTTGGGTAAGCCATGAACTCTGAGGTTTGGGCTCCTCTGAGTTAAGTGAGATGGTTGGATGAGATGTTGCTCCAGCCATGTTAGTGTCACAGTTACAAACACAAACCCTGGAGTCTTTGAGTCTTGGCTCTGCCCATTGCTTGCTGTGTGACCTGGAACAATTTCCTTAACCTCTCTGTGCTTCTATTTCTATTTCTGTAAAATGGCTGCTCTTGATAGTACCCATATTAACCTAATCATTTGTACCTTCATATTAATCTGAAATAAAAAATTATGATAAGACTCAAAAAAATTGTATCCACATCAAGGGGATTTTGTAGAGATGGAATGAGTAAATCAAAAATGTGATGGGTTTAGAGCAGTTCCTGGCATGTAGCTTAAACAGAACCTTGCATCCTCTTCCTCTAAGAAAGTAACTGACTGTGGCTTAGCGCCTATAGCACAGTGGTTAAGGTGCTGGCCACATACACGCAGGCTGGCGTGTTCGAACCTCGCCTGGGCCAGGTAAACAACTACAACAAAAAAATAGCCGGACATTATGGCAGGCACCTGTAGTCCCAGCTAGTTGGGAAGCTGAGGCAAGAGAACGGCTTAAGCTCAAGAGTGAGGCAAGATGCCATGGTACTCTACCAAGGTGACCAAGTGAGACTCTGTCTAAACACACACATACACACGGAAAACCAGTGGCAGATTTTATCTTAACCAGTGATCTCAATATCCTGGCGCCATCCTGTACCTCCTGAGATGGTGCAGAGAAAGACACAACATCACTTCTATGATAGTCCTGGAAAAAAAGAAAGTAAATGACTGTATTAGAAATATGAAGAGAGAGGGTTGGAGACCTTTTCTTACATAGTACAGAGAAAGGGGAATGTATTATGGGTTTATACGCCTTGCGTCCTCAGTGGGTAAGCTGCAAATTGGGAAATGTTTTAGGCTAAACCTACAGTTGTTCTGAGTCTGAATCCTGGTCTTCTGACCTATGCCTCCACCTGTACTTTCTGGGGACTATTGTTTGCTCAAAACAACAAAAGGTCAAAAAGGCGGTGGTTCCTTTTTCCAGCTCCAACTCTGTCTCTGCCGTTCTCCCTCTGTTTGCCTCCCCTAGGGTCTTGTCTTCCTTTAACCCCTTGCTGGCTTTCTATTTTAAAAACTAATACCTGGTCTTGGCGAGAACAGAATCTCCACCATGTAATTAGGTCCCTGGGCACAGCTGTGCCTATAGCACCAGCCTGACTGTCAGGGTGGGGTGGGAATGAAGAGAAATCTGGGGTGGAGGTGCCCTGGGAGCAGGGAGCCTGTCATCCACCAGCTCTGAGCCCCGAGACCCACAGAGTTTGCAGCAACTACTCAGCTACAGTGTCTGGGAACAGTTGAGGCTGGTATGAACAATGCCCCTTCTCTTTTACCGATCTTGGCCTTCCTATTTAGAAAAGGAGTATCCTTATAATAGGGGAGGGGGAGAGAGGAAAGCAAAGGAAGCTGATGGTTACCATGGAAACCAGCTGAACACAAACTCTTAGCTTCAGCTAACACTTGACTTGCAAAAACACTTCCATAGCCACAACTTAAATGAAACACACGTACACACATACACATACACACATCCCTTTAAAAAGAGAATAAACGTTGACTCATTCTTCTCTAATCATAGCAATTAGGTTCTAATGTTGGAGTCCAAATAAGAGGTGAGGATGACAGGAATTGGTTCTTTTTTAAAAGAAACCCCTTGCAATTCACTCTCTTTTTGGAAAACCAGGGCAATGGTTCCAACATCCTAACATTGCCCAAAAGTCATACAGGTAGCATTACATCCTAGTCTCCTAATCTTTTGCTTAGTCATGATGGTCCAAATTGTCTGATTTGAAAAACTCCCCTGCCTTTGGCCAATACCACAGCACTGGGAGAGAAGTAAGTGTCAAAAATGATTGTCATTTACTAAACATTTCCTGATCATTCACTATGTGCCAAGTGCCAGGAATTAAAAATAATAAAAATGATTAAAAAAAAAAATCTGGTCCCTTTCATCAAGGAGCTCATAACCCAGACAGTAGGAGGTCTGGTAAAATTATCAGTTGCTAATAATAAAGTATCTACATTTGCAAATGATTTTTATATATGCACAAATATCACATCCAGGGTGACCCCTATGAGATCATGCTTTCTTTCCTTTTTTTTTTTTTTTTTTTAGACAGAGTCTCACTCTGTTGCCCAGCTAGAGTGCTGTAGCATCAGCCTAGCTCTCAGCAAACTCAAACTCCTGGATTCAAGTGATTCTCTTGCCTCCTGTAACTCCTGAGCTCAAAGGATTCTCCCAACTCCACACCCCCCCCACCCCGAGTGCCAGGATTACCGGTGTGAGCCACCGGCCCCCTCCTTTCTTCCACATCGATTCATACTTTCATAATGGGTGGAAGTGAGGATTGGGGGTTGAGAGAGAAAGAGCCGACATGAGACTTTATTAACACTCTTAGGCCTCCGTTAGTTTCCTACGCCCCGGTCACAAGACTGCCAACCTGTCTCCCTCCCCAGGGTCACTGCCTTCTCAACTCAAAAGCCACCTGCTCATACTCTACAGCGGTTCTCAACCTGTGGCTCTCAACCCCTTTGTAACAATGGAAATACATCCTATATATCAGATATTTACATTATGATTCATAACAGAAGCAAAATTACAGTTATGCAGTAGCAATGAAAATAATGTTATGGTTGGGGGTCACCACAACATGCGGAACTAACTGTATTAAAGGGTCGCAGACATTAGGATCCATTAGGAAGGTTGAGAACCTGCTCTCGAACCTTACCGGACACAACACAGTTGTTCTAAGACCCACGACTGGGAAGAGAATTGGGGAAGGTGGCTTTCAAATGAGCTTTCTGCCCTGTGTTTTCCCTCCACACTGCTCCCAGTGGTAGCATCCAAGTCCCATTTAACAGGCCTGGGAGATTATGGGGGCTTGAGGACACATGGCCGATTTGGGGTGGAGCCAGCACGCTCTCTGGGTAGGTTTGTGGGTCAGCCTCAAGTCTGTTAGCCCGCAGTCTGTGATTCCTCCTTCCCCCGCCACCGGGCACCTGCCAGCAATCCTGAATTCTGTACATTCTTTTTCCATTTCAAGGTTGGGTTTCCATCTCCTCTCCCCATGGTTGGAAAGTGTCCCCAATCACAGGAGAATCTAATCACCACTCCTTCTAAGCGAGCTCTCTGTCTCTGTTATGCAAATGTGGCTATAATTGTGTCAGGCAGGTTTTGTTTTCCGTTTGTCTTTCCTCTCCCTTTTCTCCCCCATCTCCTTTCAAACTGGAGTTGCAGTCACCCTGGTTTTTTTTTTTTTTTTTTTTTTTTTTTTGTGAAGGCCCCTGAGTTCCCCAGCTCCCAAACCATGGAAATCGCCTTGATTACTCATTCTAGATCTCAGGAGCCACAACAGGCCCGCCTCGGGGCAAATAGAGGGAAAATAAACAGTGTTTAGTGAAATTTATTTTATTTCTTTGGAGATGCAAATCAGAAGGTTCCAAAGGAGCTCTGTGAACGCCTGTGTGGGGCGGGAGGAAGTGGGCTCAGGGAAGAGTCTGCTGGGGTGTGTGTGAAATACACAGCCCTGAGGGGCTGAGCTGATTCATGGGGGAGCTGCCTGGGGGGGGGGATGGGAAGCTGTGCCAAAGCCTAACCCCCTGCTTTTGTTATTTTGTCTTGTTTAAATTTTCTGAGCCCTTTCTGAGTAGAGGGTTTTAGGGACACTATTAACACTAGGTGTTTAATAAAAAAAACCAAAACACTATCGCCTGTTTTATTTATAGCCTTGGCAAAGGAGTGTGTGCTTCTGGGGTCCCTCAGAGGGGGCCCGACTTTCCACCCCTGGGGAAAATCCAAGATTAGCTTCCTTAGCTGCCATCTGCCTGCAGAAACATCTACCTGCTCCAGGCAAGGTACTGGGAAGAGAGCAGCGAACACAGTAGACGTGAGCGTCTAATCTAGTTGGAGATAGACAATTCACAGACAAAGAAATATATCACAGGAAGTGGCAAAGAGGATGAAGAAGATACTGGGTGAGGGGTGGTGCAGTATGGTAACGGGTCAGGGCAGCACTCCATGAAAGGAGTGAGGGCAGAGCTCGGCAACCTGTGAGGCTGGAGGTACAGGCCTGACTCCCCCTGGCCAGCCCAAGGTTTCCAGCCCAGATCATCTGCTTGCCCAGGACTAACTGGAAAGGTGTTGAAAAGCCACAAACCTGCTCTCTGGAGAGAAAGCTTCCCAGGCAGAGGGAATCCAAGGACACAGGCCCAGCAGAAGAGTGCCTGGCTGTGTAGAACTATCCAGGAATCAAATGGCTGGAGCAGGTTGAGGGGTGGGGAGGGAGGAGAGATCAGAGCCTGATCATCTACAGGTCTTGGGTTACACTCTGACTGAGAGGGAGGCCTTTGGAGGGTTTTGACCAGAGTGACACAACATGATATTTTATAAGGACAATTCTATTTGCCATTTGGCAAACTGTGTGGGACAAAGCTAGAAAAAGAGAACCCAGTTCCAAAGGACTCCATATGCAAGTGGTAGCAATGGAGGTGATAAGAAGTCCTGGGAGCCTATAGGCTACTGGATGGTATGTGAGATGTGAAAGTTGATGCCCCAGATTTGGCCTAAGTGATTAGGGCCGCCCTTTTACTAGGAGGGGACAGAATGAGGAGGAGGTTTGGGGAGGGAATCAAAGCCCTTTGTGAGAGATGTTAGGTTTGATATGCCCTTTAGATATCCAAGTGGCATCAAGAAGACAGCGGGAAATTGGAGTCGGAGTTCAGAGAAAGAGGTCTGGACTGAAAATATAAATTTGCATATAGGTAGTACTTAAAGTAATGAGAATAGATGAGATTATCCAGGGAGGGAATGATGATAAAAGAGAGCTAAGGCAGAGCCCTGCACTCACTGTTTAGAATTTTTTTCTGATTGATGGCATAGGAAAGTGATCCATCTGGGTAAACCGAGGCCTGGATTTCAAGTACTCTCACCCCTCACAATCAGCATTACAAAACTCTTAGCCCTCATGGCTCTAGATCCTGCAGAGGTGAACTGAGGCACCCCGGTGTCCTTATAGGGAATAGAGACAAAGGACTAGCTAATGTATGACCTGGACACGTCACTAGATTCCCAGACCTTTTCACCTTTGTAAAAGCATGGTGATTGCTTGTAGTCAATTCCAGAAAGTCTAGTGCACTCAATGGACCTCAGGGAGATGGCTGGATTGATAGTTTATTCCCCTCATCTGGCTCTCATTATCTGCAATATACAGTTGGTTCTTTTTAATCTACAGAATCTCTATTTGCAAATTGTTCTACTAATTAAACTTTGTTTATAACCCCAAATCAATACTCATGTCACTTTGGTGGTCATTTGCAGATGTGCCCAGAGCTTTGAAAACATTTGCCCACTGTGTTTGTTACAAGCTGAAGTCAAATGAGGCTCTGTTCTGCCTTCTTGTTATCGCTGTCATATGGTAAACAAGTGTCCTCTTTGCAGTCTATTTAGTGTCACATTTTCCCCACTTTTTTGCCTTTTAATGGCGATTTTGCTATTTAAAATGAGCCCCAAGCATGGTGCTGAAGTGCTGTCTAATGTTCCTAAATGCAAGAAGGCTGCGATGTGTCTTACTATGCAATACCTGTGTTAGATAAGTTTTCATTCGGGCATGAGTTACAGCAAAGATGGCTGTGCATTCAGGATTGATGAATCAACAATATGTAATAAATAAGATGTCTTTAAACAGAAACACACATAACATAAAGTCATGTATTAATTAGTTTTTTGTTTGTTTCTGTTTCTTTGTTTTTTTCTTTTGAGACAGAGTCTCACTTGTCACCCTCTGTAGAGTGCAGTGCCATCACAGCTCACAGCAACCTCAAACTCGGGCTCAAGCTATTCTCTTGTCTCAGCCTCCCCTCGACTACAGGTGCCTGCCACAACACCTAGCTATTTTTAGAGATGGGGTCTCACTCTTGCTTTGGCTGGTCTCAAAGCTGTGAGCTCAAGCAATCCACTCGCCTTGGCCTCCCAGAGTGCTAGGTTTCCAGGCTTGAGCCACTGCGCCCGGCCCTTGTTTTATAGTTTTCTGTTTTACCATATGTAAAAGGATCCATTTAAAGTTAATTCTGAAAAAAAAAATAAATAAAAAATAAAGTTAATTCTGAGTTAATTTTGTGTAAGTTGGGAAGTTTAGGTTGAGATTCATAAATTTGTATGTTCCTCCAATTGTTTCAGCACCATTGTTTAAAAGACTAACCGAATAGAAAACTATGCGATGAAACTAAACTCTTACAGCCCCGTGCTATTTGATAAACCAAACAAGAACATACACTGGGGAAAAGAATACCTATTCAAAGGTCTTTGTTCATAAGGAAAAAGACTGAGTTCCACAATGGGTTGAAATTGTGAGACCTGAAAAAAAGCATATGGAGGGTGAAGGATCAGAAGACATGGTCCATGGACCAAATAATTCACCAGCAGCTCAAAGTCAAGAGAACTTAAATTACCCAGAAAATCATAGAAATGTAGGGGAGGCTTTAGATTTCCCACAGGTCATTAAAGTGGGGAGAGGGTTGTGGAGCCAATATCAGGCAGACCTTCTGGGGAAGAGCAAGTCTAGCCAATGTCCCAGTCCCCCAGCAGCAAGGTATACCACTATTCCAAGGCTCTGGCACCACAGAGTGGTGGGGCAAGGTGGAAGCTACAGCTGGGTAGAAGCCAGGGTAATTCACGGCCCAGGGTGAGCATCCAGCGGGGAAGGTTGTTTTGTTTGCTCTTGCAGTGAGCCCTGATGTAATAACAGCACCAAGGTGTCCTGGTGCTTTGACTGTTCTCTTCCTGGGTTTTAAATGGAGATTGACCGAGGTAATTCTATTCCCAGGTAATTCTATTGTCAGTTTCAGCAGCCTCCTGAACCTCATTAGACAAAAGCAGAAAGAAATGAGCAAAGAAGGAATGTCAACCCCAGAGCAGAGGGGACCTGCTAGAATAAGCAAGCTTTCAGGAGATGACAAAGCAGTGAGAAAATTATCTGGGCCTTCCAACCAGCCACTCTAGGGTCTAGGTAGAAAACGGATGTCAGCATCACAGCTCTGCAGAGTGCAAAATGGAGCCAGTGTGAATGGTTTGGTTTCAGCTGCAGGTCCTTTAGAATGAGGGGAGGAAGACTGTCTGTTGGACCCTTTAGCCTTTAGGTCGGAGGCCCCTCTTGGTGGTGGGGCCTAACCAGGCAGGTGTCTCTGGGTGGTTTGGGTTTGAGTGACAGGTGGATACAGCATCAGGGGTCGAGGCTTGAGGATTTCACTCATGATGGATGAATTGTAGCAGTCCATGGCAGGGAGAATTCTGGGCCTATAAGAAGATAGGAATCTGTGCTTGCCTCCAGCGCTGGCCACAAGCACACACATTTACAGATACATACACACAACATAACTATCTTAGTTTGTTCAGTAACATTTTGCATTGAGTAATTTATAAACAACAGAAATTTATTTCTCATAGCTCTAGAGTCTGGGGAAGTCCAAGATCAAGGTGCCAACAGGTTTGGTGTCTGGTGAGGGCTCATTCTCCACTTTGAGAATGGTGGTTTCTTGCTATGTCCTCAGATAGCTGAAGGGGCAAGGAAGTTTTTTTCAGCCTCTTTGATAAGGGCACTAATCCTATTCACGAGGGCAGAACCCTTGTAACTTAATCTGTTTCCCGAAGGCCTCATCTCTGAATACTGTCACATTGCATGTTAAGTTTCATTATAAGAATTGATGGGTGGGGAGGACATCAACTTTCAGACAATAACAACATCCAGCACTCACATACAAGCTCATGTACAAATACACACAACACTGACTCATCTACTCACACATAGCTTTAAACACACAGAACACTAGACCAAACATATATGCCAGTTACAAATACAGGCGACACACACACAGGTTCACGTTGAAGGCAGCTACAGAGTTTTTGTCTGTGGTTTATGGCATCAGCCTCTTTGCTTTCTATTTACATCTTGCTTATACACCACTCACACACACATTCACACCCACCCACCATTCTCACAACATACAGCTCGTACTCAAACACCCATGCCACAGACACATCCGCATATACGCTCTGTAGTCACATTTGCCCAAACATGGATGGTTCTTCTCTTTTTACCATGTGTGAAAGCTCTTGACCAGACGTGGTCACTCTGATGTTCACCCATCCCCTGTACGTGTACACCTATGCTTCCCTCTCCAACTGCCTTGCAAGAGGCCAAGCCAGTGTCTACACGGATGAGCAGAGCAGAGAGTGTTTTCCACCTCTCTCCTGTCATTGACATGCAGCACCTGTCCCGTCCTTAGTTCTTTGCACTCCGGCTTCACTTGGGTTGAATGCCAGAGTCTGCCTGGCACAGAGCCCAGAGAAGCATCCCAGAAGCAATTGTGCTGTGCGAATGAGCCTCTGTGAGGCTGGAATGGGTGCATGCCAACTCTGGAAGGGCCATCAAGGAAAGAGGCCTCTGTAGGCTACACCCCCTCTCCACCAGTGCTCTGAAGAGCCACGGGATGAGTCAGCACATAGCATCCTCTTTACATCCCTTCCTTTCTTCTCAAAATCCTGGTAATTTTGGTTGTTCAAAACCTTTCCCACACTAGAAGCATAAGCGAGGCCTGATTAATTAAGCATAATTAATAAGCATAATTCTCACCGGCTTAGAGAATCCAGAGCAGGATCTGGGCTGCTGAATTTTTCTTTAGCCTTTGCTTATGAAAAAGTGGGGATTCAAAGGCAATCTACAGATTCAATGCAATCCCCATTAAAATACCATCATCATACTTTCAAGATTTGGAAAAAATAATTCTTCGTTTTGTATAGAACCAGAAAAATCCCCCTACAGCCAAGGCAATTCTTAATAATAAAAACAAAAATGGGGTCTCACCCTACCAGACTTTTGACTATACTACGAGGCCATAGTGATCAAAACAGCATGGTATTAGGCAGTGCCTGTGGTTCGTCAAATAGGGCACCGGCCCCATATATTGAAGGTGGCGGGTTCAAACTCTGCCTTGGCCAAACTGCAAAACAGAAAATTAGCTGGGTATTGTGGTGGGTGCCTGTACTCCCAGCTACTTGGGAGGCTGAGGCAAGAGAATTGCCTAAGCCCAGGAGTTGGAGGTTGCTGTGACCTGTATGATGCCACGGCACTCTACCAGGGGCGAAAAAGTTTGACTCTATCTATAAAAAAAAAAAAAAAAAAAAAAAAACAGCATGGTATTGGCACAAAAATAGAGACATTGACATTGGAACTGAATAGAAGACTATGAGATGAAACTAACCTCTTACAGCCCCCTGATATTTGACAAACCAAACAAGAATATACACGGGGGGGGGGGGGAATCCCTATTTAATAAATGGTGTTGGGAGAACTGGATAGCCACATGTAAAAGACTGAAACTAGACTTGTAACTCTCACTACTTACAAAAATTGATTCATGACGGATAAAAGATTAAAATCTAAGGCATGAAACAATAAAAATCTTCAAGGAAAGTGTGGGGGAAACACTTGAAGATATCAGCCTGGGGAAAGATTCTGTGAAGAATACTTCCATGGCAATTGCAACAACAAAAATAAACAAATGGGACTTAATTAAACTGAAAAGCTTCTGTACAGCTAAGGAGACAACAACCAATGCAAATAGACAACCTTCAGAATGGGAAAAAAATATTTGCATATTATGAATCAGACAAAAGCTTAAGAATTAGGATCTGCAGAGAATTCAAATTAATCAACATAAAAATAGCCAACAATTTCATATACTGCAGGGCAGGAGAAGCGAATAGAACCTTCTCTAAAGAAGACAAATGGCTAATATATGAAAAAAATGCTTATCATCCTTAATCCTCAGAGAAATGCAAATCAAAACTACCCTGAGATATCACCTAACCCCACTGAGAATGGCCCACCAAGTCTCAAAGCTGCAGATGCTGGCTTGGATGTGGAGAAAAGGGAACACTTTTACAAAGCTGGTGGGACTGCAAAATAATACAACCTTTTTGGAAGGATGGATAATCCTCAAAGAACTAAATTAGACTTCCCATTTGATCCTGCAATCCCATTACTACGAAACTACCCAGAAGAAAAAAAAATCATTTTATCTTAAGGACATTTGCACTAGACTATTTATCACAGCTCGGCGCCTGTGGCTCAATGAGCTAGGGCGCCAGCCATGTACACATGAGCTGGCGGGTTCGAATCCAGCCCAGGCCCGCCAAACATCAATCACAGCTACAACCAAAAAATGGCCGGGTGTTGGGGCAGGCCCCTGTAGTCCCAGCTACTTGGGAGGCAGAGGCAAGAGACTCGCTTGAGCCCAGAAACTGGAGGTTGCTGTGAGCTGTGATGCCACTGCACTCTATCCAGGGTGACAGCTTGAGGCTCTGTTTCAAAAAAAAAATTTATAATCACCAAATTGTGGAAACAACCCAGGAATGGATTAATAAGCTATGGTATATGTATACCATGGAATTACTATTCAGCCATTAAAAAAAGACGGAGACTTTACATCTTTTGTATTAACCTGGATGGAGGTGGAACACATTCTTCCATGGAGAAGCAAGAATCCAATGTATTGGGGGCAGCGCCGGTGGCTCAGTCAGTAGGGCGCCCGGCCAATGTACCAGAGGTGGCAGATTCAAACCCGGCCCCAGCCAAAAACTGGAAAAAAACAACAAAAAAGAAACCAAGAGAAACCGTATTAGAATGCATTGGATTCTAATACGAAGGCAGTAGATAAGGTAATACAAGGAGTAGATAGAGGAATGAGGGAGGGGGGTTAAGGGGATGGGGTCATGGTGTGTGGCACACTTCTTGGGGGAGCACAATTATAAGAGGAACTTTATCTAACAAATGCATTCAGCATAAATGACTTCCTACCCTCATTGAATCCCAAAAAACAAAATGTGCACAGTTATATAAAAAAAAAAAAAGAAAGAAAAGAAAAGACAAAGTGGAGATTTACTATACAAACATTTCATTCAATCCTTACTACATCCCTGTTAAGTAAACCCTGTCTGTATTTTTATGGTCAGGGAATTTGAGGGTTTGTTTTTTTTTTTGAGACAGAGCCTCAAGCTGTCACTCTGGATAGAGTGCTGTGGCATCACAGCTCACAGCAACCTCCAATTCCTGGGCTCAAGCGAGTCTCCTGCCTCTGCCTCCCAAGTAGCTGGGACTACAGGCGCCTGCCACAACGCCCGGTCATTTTTTTGGTTGCAGCCTTTAATGTTTGGCGGGCCTGGGCTGTATTTGAACCTGCCAGGTCAGGTGTATGCGGCTGGCTCCTTAGCCTGTTGAGCCACAGCGCCGAGCCTTGTTTTGTTTTTGAGACAAAACTCACTCTGTCACCCTGAATGGAGTGCCATGGCATTATAGTACCTCAAACTTATTGGGCTTGAGCAATTTTCATCTCCTGAGTAGATGGGACTATAGCTGCCCAGCACAACACACCCAGCTTGTTTTCCTATTTTTAGTACTCAAT
>CAUYON010104307.1:0-35947 GCA_963573935.1 Arctocebus calabarensis | reverse complement strand
AGTGATCAAGGAAATGCCATGAAGGATATCTGTAACAGTATGATCAAAATATTTCTGAATGTATATGAATCGTGCCCTGTGATTGCATCAATGTACATAATTATGATTCAATAAAATTATTAAAAAAAAAAAAAGAAAATATTTCAGATTGTATGTGAAACCAACACACTATACCCCATGATTGCATTAATGTACACAGCTATGATTTAATAAAAAAAAGTTGCCAAGTACCCAGACTTATTTTGGGGATCTATAGATTAATCTTCTACCTTCATACCTTTTACAAAATTTAAAGAGCATTTCCACCCACTGTTACCTTTAGGTCCTATAGCAGGCAAGAGCAAAAGACGAATTTCTTGCAAAGATCTTGGCCGTGGTGACTGTGAGGGCTGGCTTTGGAAAAAGAAAGATGCAAAGAGTTATTTTTCACAGAAATGGAAGAAATACTGGTTCGTCCTAAAGGATGCATCCCTATACTGGTATATTAATGAGGAGGTAAGAGGAAGCATGTTTTGTTTTCTCATCCCTCCTCTGTTTTTAATCAAAAGAATCACTGTTTGGGGACATATTTTTAAATCATATAAACCTTACAGCCAATTCATGAGACTTCTACTCGTTATTTTTTTTTACCCACCCTGTTAAAATGATTGCATTTTTTAGAAAGATAGCCTCAATTATACTAATGTACCTACATATCTGAAGCACAAAGTATAGTAAAAATTCTATATATCTAACTAAAAATATCAAGTTAATTCAAGCAATTGCTTAACTAAAAGATTATACATGGAAATTTGATATGGATTTTTAAATGTCCTATTTTCATTCAAGGTTTTACTTTTTTTTCTGCTTGTTTTTTGGGGAATAGAGAAGCCCTTTAGTAATTTAAGTAAATTAATATCACCTGAATTGATTTCAATTCATTTCTGAAAAAATGAACTAGTAGACTACTTTTGAAATCTGCAAGTATTAATTTTGCTTGGCCTAACTAGGGGAAGAGGGGATATGATACATTTATTATGATTTTCTGGGATTTTTTAATACAACAGATGTATATCCAGAATAATCATATCACAACCTATCACATACCTCAACAGATATGATAAGAGTATGCCTCAGTCGTTGTTTTTGCCTTTACTGTACTTTTGCTTTGATTCTTTGGGTATAGACATCTATCAGTTCACTTTATTAGTATTTTTTAACAATTATTTCTACTCTTACCTTATTTTATAAAAAAGGTACATGGTCTAGTGGAATGCACTGGCTGAATAGTCTTATACAAATAAGAAGATTTATAAAAATATATAACATACTATTAAGGCATTCATCAATTCCCATTTGAAGATTAATTGATGAAATACAATTTAATAACATTATTATGTCTATGATTATAACATGTAGTACTAGAGAACTTTATGTTCCCTTGATAGACTGTTGTATTATATTCCATTTAAAATAGTAGATTTAGGGATCACATTGAGTTACTATGTCTCAGTTTCCTCATGTACAAAATGAGAGTAATAATTATGTTTATTTCACTGGGCTATTATGCAAATGAAATGAATCAACACCCAGCACATGCTAAGTGAATATACACTATTAGTAATACTTTTCAAATATTATGAACTTATTTCATTAGTAAAATCTTGATTATTATTTTGCTACTTAACAAAAATGTCTATTTTACTTATATAAAAAGATGCAGTTGTTTTCTATACTTTTGATACTTTTGTGGCAATCACACAAAAGTTACCTCAGATATCCTCTATTTCACTAAGTATGGTTTATTTTAAATATAGTAAACGTATATGTTTAACTATATTTCATTGAGCAGATATATCTCTGTTTCTCTTTATTGTAAGGTCACTTGGAGATTTGTCTGCTATATACTAGATTGTATTATATCTTTCAAAGTTTAAATGATGAAAAACTGGGACCTCTTTTTGTTCATTCAGCAATGTTTTAGCCTTGTAAGACTACATACTATGAAAAAAATGTATACTTACAGTACATGTTTTAAGAAATGCCTTAGAGTAATTTTTTTAGGAGAAATGTAAAAATCCCTTATGACATCATTATGGGAAGATGATAACTATCCCCAAAGTATTTAAAATTATTTAGTTAATAGCATCAAAAATAACATAACATAGAAATTAAGTTGAGAAAAGGATTTAAAAATATTGTCTTTACCCTAAGATTGGAACAAAAAATATGCAAACATCAGAAAATTTTAATATTGCTCTTTTTATAACACACATTTCAATCATGATTAGTAGCATTAAATTTTTAAATTTTGCATAGAAGCTTAGCATTGAAATACATCATACACACACTCTAAAAGTATTGAGATTCTTTTTTTCTCTTTGAGATAGTGGATGAGGATGTGATCTCACTTGATTTTTAATATATAAGAAGCTATGGACTAGTACAACACAGATCGAATAAAAGTTTGAGATAGTAACAATCTGAGGATCCTGGTCATGAGCAGGAGAAGGAGCATAGCCATTAAAGGATTTAGCCAAAGGTAGCCTCAGCTTAGTTGAGGTAACTTGTATCTAATCAGATTTTGGATAATTCTCTTACCTTATTTTTCTATCCAGCATTAGAGAAAGGAGGATTTTATTCAATTTTCCAGGCAAAAAATAACCTTTATACACACACATATATATAGCATGTACCCCCACCAGATATTTGAAAATCCAGTTGACCAGTTGTATTTGTAAACTCTTAAATATACAAAATAGTTGTGCTACAATTAGAAACACATTAATTTGATAAGATATTTTCTGTAAGGAAATTAAATTAGTAGACATCCCTATGTTTTACTCTGAACAATAAAAATAATAGAAAATAGTGAACTGAAAATGTGGACTACAGGTATTTTGTATCTCATTTTAACATAAAAAGGGATTTTTAAAATTCTATACATACTTTAATTAGTATTCTGAGTGTTCAAGATATGCCTTCATTTTATGGACTAACAGGTAAGAGTGGAATTCTAATCTCTAAAATGTCAAATTTAAAGAATGAAATGAACAGATCTATGATTGTAGATATTTAACGCATATGTATACAGCATTGTTAGCCTCAAACCTTTGCATATAATAGCCTAAACAAGAGTGTTGCTTCTTTAGGATGAAAAAGCCGAAGGATTCATCAGTCTGCCTGAATTTAAAATTGATAGAGCAAGTGAATGCCGCAAGAAATAGTAAGTTGATTTTATTTTGGGAGAGGGAGGGAAGGGAAAGGGTTTAAAAAAATAAAGTCAACTTTTAAATTACAGTTTGCTCATCTAATGCATTCAACTTGAGGTAATAGGAGAGCAGTTTTGTGGCTAGAAAATTGAATTTTTACTGATTTCTGTCATCATGGCAGAAGCATTATGTATATGAACTTAGGTTTGATGTTGAGGCAATTTTACCTACAAGAATTATTTGGTTCAAACTTACTTTACAATTTGTAATAAAAAATAAATGTACTTTGTTTCCTCTTTCAGTGCATTTAAAGCCTGTCATCCTAAAATCAAAAGCTTTTATTTTGCTGCTGAACATCTTGATGATATGAACAGGTAAAGGATTACTTAAATTTCAAAGTATGTAGAGATCAGTTTGGCCTAGAATTCTATGTTTTCTATAGTAATACTTACAAAATAACATAACTGAAGTTTCTAGATCTATCAGTTTAAAATAAAATGAACCCAGCAATAGCTCTATGTTGGCATACCGAATTTTAAAGAACAGCATTTTAAAAGTCAAAATAAACTTATTAACTATTTTTCAAGTTTACCAAATCCATATATAGGCAAAAAAATACACTACACAAGGATTTTTCTAAGTTGATATCAAGAATATGTCTTAAATTTATTCTCAGATGGGGGATAATAATATCCATAAAACTTTCTAGTCTGATTTTAGACAGATATCTGTCTCAAAAATTCAGGCCTAAGCAAAGTTAATATTTCTTTCTGTCACCTTTCATCTATCACCTGATAGGACCATACAGCCAACTGAATAGATAGCTCTGTGATGTCTCTGAGAAAATCTATATGTCTATTCTCTGTCATTATCTACCACATTCTGTCTTGTATTTCTGCTTTAGCTTTTATGAGTTTTTATGCTTCTTTTTTTTTTTTCCTTTCCCTTCTTTCTTTTCTAGAGTAGTAGAAATTGGGTTTAAGTTTCAACAGCCAGTACATATTCCATATATAACCTGCCTACAATTAAGGAGCAACAGCAATAGAATAGTGCTCAGAAGCATGAACTCTGGCACCAAACTGCTTAATAGCCTTACTATTTACTAGTTTTGTGTCCTTGAACAAAAAACTTGACCTTTTCATTTGTATTCGTATTATTGTCCATCTATACAATATATGGGTAGGGATAATAACCATCCCAACCCCAGCTCTACCACTTACTAGCTATGAGATATTGGACAAGAAATTTAACCTCTATATGCTGGGTTATTGACCCTTTAATAAAGTGGGAATAATAACCATCCTTATCAGTAGGACTTTTATAAGGAGTAAAGGAGCACACATAAAGGGCCTATATCAGTGCCCACTAAATTATAAGTGCTATATGTTGGTGCATTCTATATTTTTTTGTATATTTCGTGTTCTTACCCCATTTACCTTTCATTGTGTGACTGTAAAAATTTGTAACCAAATATTTTAAGCACAAAATTGTGTAGCTGCATAAATGTGCTTGAACACACTAAATGAACACTTAATATGTTTTTATAAGTAATTTTGTTCTTTGAAATGTGAGAGTACAAGCAGGGTTTGTCTAAAGCAAAGATATAAATACAAGGAAATAGCACAGTGTTGAGAACATTTGATTAAATTTTTTATTATTAATATCATTATTAATAAGGGAAATGAAACTTTCACGTAGTTTTCACAATCTTCTCTTGATTTATATGTATAACTTGCCATTCTTGAAATTTCACACTAGACAATCAGAATTTGGAGAGCTTTTTCTCCTTGTTCTCAAAATGAAAGTGTTTATTCAGATGCACATAGAGAGGGAGCAGTGTGGTCCTCTGTTTTGTGTTTTAATTATTTTATAATTCTACTGTTCTAGTTACTATCCATTTTATCACATGTTAAGCTCAATACCCTTGGAATAAATACAAAATATTTATATCATGACCAAACTGAAAATGAAAGGCATACATGAACATATCCTATCTTACAAAATAGATGCACTAGAAACCAGTCCTCTCTAGGAATTAACTCAATTTAGTCAATTTTGATACATGTTAATCAGGGTCTTTTAAAGCTTAGAAATTGCCTGTTTAAAAATGCATTTTGATAAACTATGAATCCCTTCTTGGCCTCCATTCCCCATCCCATGTTAGCAGTAGCTTCAAAATGATGCTGATGTCACTGCTCTTCCCTAATCGCTCCTGTGGATATATCTGGGTCTGTATATCACAAAAGCTAAACCAACTACATATGGTTCATTTTGTTACTTTTTCTAAGAAAAAGAAATGAACCTGATCAAAAATGTCATCTTCACATTATACATTTAAAAGTACTATTTTATGTAAGGCTTACTATGGTATACAACAGTTTTCAAAATTAAATTGTTCCAAAATACTGATTGTTTTTTATATTTAATTATAATGAATTTTTATTGTTTTGCTTTATATTTTCCTTTTATTAATAGTTCTATTCCTAATGTCTACTTTCAATAGGCATATATTTTTTAAATTACTTGTTAATAGAAGGGGAGAGGTGTTAGTGCTAAAAATATTCATAGAGAATTAATGATGGGGAGAAACACCCACCTACAGCTTTGTTCAGTCACCTGGTGGTTACATAATAGCAAGATGATCTACTCTGTGTAGGTTTGTTCCATGTGTAATCTTCTAACAGCATATATCTAAGTCTTCAAGAGATGATATATTTATAAACATAATTATAATTACAATAAATACATGCTTTATCTGATTATTACATAATATTTTAAACATTAGCATATCTGCCTTTTATGAAAACACACCATGGTACAAAGAAATACATTTTTCTTTTCCCAATTTAAAAAAAACATTATGCCAGTGGTGATGGGATATAACTGGATTTAAAAAGTAATCCTTAAATTTAATTTCATTCTATAAAATTGGAGCACACACACATATACACCCAAATGTGTGTATTTATGCACATATACACACACACAGAATATCTTAAAATCTCACCTTCTGTTTTTGAGCAGCTGTAAGTTTGATTGTGAGTCAAATTGCAGAAGCATTTTTGAGCACCCCACTACCATCCATCTGTTCCATCAGATTGAGCATTGAAACATTTAAAAAAAAATGATTCTTTTCTGGTCTGTGTGAAATCTATGGAGAAAAAAACAAAACATCATATTTCTCAAGTATTCTGAAGACTTAGACTGCTGAATTGGTTTGGCCTATACATTCCTTACCATGTCAGTGCAGTATGTTCTTGTAAGGACTCACCAATTTCTACTTAGTAATTATTATTTATATATTTTTCTCATAGTTCTCATTTCTCTCTCAACATATTATTCTGTACAGTTCTGGACATCTCATTAGAATGTTCACTGTAGGCCCAATATTCTCTTACATATTTTTTTTGTTTTAAAAGCATTGGTGATATGGCAAGTTATTCTATTTAAACCTGATATTAAAGATCTTTCCCATTAATATACTGAAAATATTCTAAATTCAATATTGTATCCCTAACCACCTTACCTAAAATAGCCTCCTCTGATCCCTAGTATTTTTGTCATTCTGATTTTTTGCCTGCTTGTTTTTTCAAAATAGCATTTGCTCCAACTTTAAATATGTTTATTTGTATCCCTCCTTCTTGTCTATCTCCCCCACTGAGATACAGGCATCATGAACGCAGGTACTTTGTTCTTTTTTTTTTCCTCTGACCTCTTATACCTAGCACATATAGGCTCTTAATAAATATTTCTTGAATCAGTTAATGCATATGTCTGCTTTCATAGTAACCTAAATATACCAAATCGTAAGTATAACCTAAATATATCATTATCTTCTAGCTGAAGCCTAAAGGATAAGTTTATCCAAAACAGCACCAACAATCATGTAATATTTAGTCTTTTGTGACTCTATACAGTGGCCTGAGTATATCCACATAAATTATAAAGATTTTTTGTTGTTTACAGAATTTTCCTTCTGAAAATTAGTTTAATATTTTAATTATCTTACGAAAGTTAGCAATTCTAGATTTCATTGAAGGCATGAACTATGTCTTATTTATTTCTGTATCAAAAACATAGCTCATTATTCAGTACATAGCAGGCACTAAATAAAGTTGTTGAATTGAAAAATTTAGGAAACCCCTTTTTAGTTTCCAGATTCATCTCACAAGAATCTCACTTTTTTTTTTTTTGAGATCGAGTTTCGCTTTGTCGCCCTCGGTAGAGTGCTGCGGTGTCACAGCTCACAGCAAACCTCAAACTCTTAGTCTCAAACAATTCTCTTGCCTCACTCAGCCTCCCAGGTAGCTGGGACTATAGGCACCCGCGACAACGCTCAGCTACTTTTAGAGATGAGGTTTCACTCAAGCTCAGGCTGGTCCTGAACTTGTGAGCTCAAACAATCCACCCACCTTGGCCTCCCAGAGTGCTAGGATTACAGACGTGA
The DNA here is from genome assembly GCA_963573935.1 of Arctocebus calabarensis. Taxonomy (NCBI): domain Eukaryota; kingdom Metazoa; phylum Chordata; class Mammalia; order Primates; family Lorisidae; genus Arctocebus; species Arctocebus calabarensis. The sequence continues at coordinate 28,309 of CAUYON010104307.1, read as the reverse complement.
GCAACTGTGCTTGGTCAAGAACCTCATTATTATTTAGACTTCTGATAAAATGAAATGTCAGTGATATATTTTTTAAAGTAGTAAATACAAGGTACTGGATTAAAATTCAAGGATAAGTTTTCCTTTAGTGGTATTATCATCATTTTTACCCAAAAAGTACCAGGCCAGTGTTTTTCCCAGGAATCATAAGATTTGCCTTTTAGTACAAATTTAATCCCTTTCTCACAACAAATGAACTAAAGACTAGATTTTAATTTTGACCTTTTACTAATGATTAGAGTCATCTTTAAAAAAGGTTCTTTAGGCTCGGCACCCGTAGCTCAGTGGTTAGGGCGCTGGCCACATACCCAGGGCTGGCGGGTTCAAAACCAGCCTGGGGCTGCGAAACAACAGTGACAACTATAACAAAAAAATAGCTGGACCTTGTAGAGGGTGCCTGTAGTGCCACAGGCACTTGGGAGGCTACTTTGGAGGCTGAGGCAAGAGAACTGCTTAAGCCCAAGACTTTGAAGTTGCTGGGAGCTATGACGCCACAGCACTCTACCTAGGGCAACATAGTGTGACTATGTCTCAAAAAAAAAAAGGTTCTTTATCATGAAGTTGAGTTCTTAGAGTTTATAATTATCAGAGGGTGTGTGTGTATGTATGTATGATATTCCTTACTGAATTCACTTTTTTCTCTAATCCCTTCCTCACTTCCCAAACATACTAAAGGTGATTAATTACATTGTAGGCTTTGCCAAAATAAAGTTAACCTTTTACTGACTTATGCTAAAATTAAAGCTTAAATTTCCATAGATGGGATTTTGTCTACTAGACACACAACTTTTCTCCTTTTCAAGATATTATAAGTATCTGATGCATAGTTAACACCACTTGGCATAAATGATGAAACATATGAGTCACTTCAAAGAATGTCATCTTCTATTTGACAAGGGAGATAATATTATCGGAGAAAAAGATCTTAAACAGAAGTTTTTCTTAAAAATATATCTAGATCAGATTATTTCACAATTTAATGATAGCTATACTTTCCTAAGCTAGTTTGGAAGGTAAGGTGGTTTTGGTTTTTTTTTTTTTTCAATTTCTGATTTGGGAAAGTAGCTGGATCATGGTTCAGGATTGACCAATGGGAAATTGTAACGTTATTTAAAGATTTAATGCCTCAGCGCCTGTGGCTCAACGGGCTAAGGCGCCAGCCACATACACCTGAGCTAGCAGGTTCGAATCCAGCCCCAGGGCCCGCCAAACAACAATGACGGCTGCAACCAAAAAATGGCCGGGCGTTGTGGCGGGTGCCTGTAGTCCCAGCTACTTGGGAGGCAGAGGCAGGAGACTCGCTTGAGCCCAGGAATTAGAGGTTGCTGTGAGCTGTGATGCCATCGCACTCTACCAAGGGTGACAGCTTGAGGCTCTGTCTAAAAAAAAAAAAAGAATTTTAATAGTTGAGCAGTGCCTGTTTCTCAAGGAATAGGGCGCCGGCCCCAGATACCCGGGGTGGCAGGTTCGAGCCCAGCCCTGGCTAAGAATGCAAAAAAAAAAAAAAAATTAATAGTTATAAATAATTTTTGATGAGTGAAACAATTACTTGAATCTCACCTGACAAGAGATGGCTTTTCTGTAAGTACAAAGGGGATTGCAATGGTATTTAGATCTGAGTCTCCAGAGATCAATATCTTAACTAATAAGAACTTTATCTGAAATGTAAATTAAATATAGAAATCTTAATTGATAGGGGATCTGTCTGGTAGAGATTAAAGTAGCTGGAAGATAAGAGCAATTGCATTACTTGTAATTTAGACAAGCAGTTTTTCAAAGTGAGTTTTTCACTTGTTAATATGTAGGTCAGTACAAAAGTTTTGAGATAGACTGTGTTATGGTCCATTATTTCACTTCCAAGAAACAAAGTCCTTTCTCATTGACTTTGAGAGAGAGTCAGCTCATAGGGTTTCATTTGTTTCTGTTTGTGGGTGTTTTACTTTCTTGATTTTTATATATCTCAAAACTTTTGTAATGACCCACATACAAAACTATTTTTAAAAATTAAAATGAATAGCCAGGTGTTGTGGCTGGAGCCTGTAGTCCCAGCTACTCGGGAAGCTGAGGCAAGAGAATCACTTAAGCCCAAGAGTTTGAGGTTGCTGTGACCTGTGATGCCACGGCACTTTACCGAAGATGACATAATGAAACTCTGTCTAAAAAAAAAAAAAAAATTAAAATTAAAAGGCAGTTTTAGGTACTACCTTAAAAAAAATTAAAATAGGCTCGGCGCCTGTGGCTCAAGCGGCTAAGGCGCCAGCCACATACACCTGAGCTGGCGGGTTTGAATCCAGCCAGGGCCTGCCAAAGAACAATGATGGATGCAACCAAAAAAAAAAAAAAAAATAGCCAGACGTTGTGGCGGGCGCCTGTAGTCCCAGCTACATAGGAGGCAGAGGCAGGAGAATTGCTTGAGCCCAGGAGTTGGAGGTTGCTGTGAGCTGTGATGCTATGGCACTCTATCCAGGGCGACAGCTTGAGGCTCTGTCTCAAAAAAAAAAAAAAATAGCTGGGCATGATGGTTCATGTCTGTAATTGTAGTACTTTGGAAGGCTGAGGTGGGTAGATTGCTTGAGCTTAGGAGTTCAAGACCAGCGTGAGCAAGAGTGAGACCCTGTCTCTACTAAGAATAGAAAAAAACTAGCCCAGCATGGTGGCAGGCGCCTATAGTCACAGGTACTTGGGAGGCTGAGGCAAGAGAATTGCTTGAGCCCAGGAGTCTGAGGTTACTGTGAGCTATGATGCCGTAACACTCTATCCAGTGTGACAGAGTGAGACTGTCTGGGGAAAAAAAATTAAAATGAAGAGGAACTTTTAGAATGTACTTTTATCATAAGGATATTTTGTAAAACTTTTATTTATACTTCAGATATATTCATGATATTCATATGTATACATACACATATGTGGTTGCGATGTCAAATACGTTATCTTAACAGAGGATCACCAAAAAAGACAGTCAACTATTTCACTGCCTCTGAAATCAGAGAAGGAACTGCTGGCTCAGGTCTGGGCTCTGCTGCTTTCCACTTGTGTGGCCTTAGGCAAGTTATAAAACACTTAGAATAGTGCCCGTCACAGAGTAGAACATACTTAACTATAAACTTAAAATTTACAGAAGATTCCAGGGAAAAGAGAAATCACAATGAGACACAGAGCATAGGTCAAGCAAGCACTCTATTCTTCTTTTTGTGTAATTATTATGTAATTTAATTCCTACCACAACTTTAGAGAGCAAAACTACCCATTTTACAGGTTAAGTAAGTTAAGACTCAGGATGAACAGTAACTTGCACAGTTACACAACTAGTAATGGTAGAGAAAGGATTTATGCCCAGATAGATCTGGCTCTGCATCCCACTAGCCACACTGTGTTAGAGTCTTAGAGATATGTGATGAGACGGACATGAGTTCAAAGCAGCCACACAGTGTAGTGGGTCTGAGAACTCGAGCTGAACCTATTTATTGCACAGTCTTTGTTGAGTGTCTTTCTTGTGTCAGGAGCTGTTCTGGGTACCAGCCCAGTGAAACTTACGTCCTGCTGGGAGAACAGAGACTATACACAAGTGACCTAACAAACTCATCTGAGCTAGTTGCCAAGACAAGGCAAATGATATATAGGAGAGGAGAAAAGGCGTTTCTGAAGTCATTTTTTTTTTGTTTTTTTTGAGACAGAGCCTCAAGTTGTCACCTTGGATAGAGTGCTGTAGCATCACAGCTCACAGCAACCTCCAATTCCTGGGCTCAAGTGAGTCTCCTGCCTCTGCCTCCCAAGTAGCTGGGACTACAGGCGCCCACAACGCCCTAGCCTGTAGAGCCACAGGCGCCAAGCCAAGAAAGTGTCTTTTAAAAAGGACCAGGCTCGGCGCCTGTGGCTCAACGGGCTAAAGCACCAGCCATGTACACCTGAGCTGGCGGGTCGAATCCAGTCCGGACCCGCCAAACAACAATGACGGCTGCAACCAAAAAATGGCCAGGCGTGGTGGCGGGCACCTGTAGTCCTAGCTACTTGGGAGGCAGAGGCAGTAGACTCGCTTGAGCCCAGGAATTGGAGATTGCTGTGAGCTGTGATGTCACAGCACTCTATCCAGGGTGACAGCTTGAGGCTCTGTCTCAAAAAAAAAAAGAAAAAGAAAGACCAGATTAAATTGAAGGAACCATGCCCTGCAAAGGGCTGAGGGAATAGAAAGTCCAAAGTCCAGAGGAAGGAATGAGTTCTGGAATTTGAAGGAATAGGAATGAGCCTATGAGGCTGGGGCAGAGTGGCTTTGAAGTTGCAAGGCAGGCAATAGAGAGACCACATAGACTCTATAAGGTGTGGTAAAGAGTTTACACTCTATCACAGTGTAGTGTGGAGAGAGTGCTATGTAAGTGACAGGATCAGATTCAGTTTTGCAGGATCACTGTGGCTGCGTGGGGAGAACTGTGGGGAGGCAAGAGTAGGACCAGGTGTCCAGGTAAGAGTGCCAGTAGCTTGGCCTAGAATGGGGGCCGTGGGGGTGGGAAAGGGCAGATGAATTCAGTACACAGTGTGGAAGTACCGCCGACAGAAGCTGCTCAAGGACTGGATATGGAGAGTGAAGGAAGAAGAATGAAGAGTGACTGCTAGGGTTTTTTTGGCTTGAGCAATTGGGTAGTAGATAGAGATGTCATTGCCTGAGATGACACAGACATGAGGATAAAAGGTCATGGAGGAAAAATCAAGAAGTCTGCTTGAGACTGGTTAAATTTGAGATTCCACCAGCAGATTGGCCCCTGGGCAAGATACTACATCCTTCTGCTATGGGTTAAAATGTCCTTTTCAGGCTGGACTTGGTGCTTCACGCCTGTACTCTTAACACTCCTGGAGGCGGAGCTGGGAGGACTGCCTGAACTGAGGAATTCCAGAGCAGCCCAAGGAAGAGTGAGACCCTGCCTCTGAAAAAACTAGCCAGGGCGTTATGGTGGGCGCCTGTAATCCCAGGTACTTGAGAGGCTGAGGCAAGAGGATCGCTTGAGCCCAAGAGTTTGAGGTTGCTGTGAGCTATGATGCTACAGCACTCTACTCAGGGACTCTGTCTCAAAAAAAAGAAAGTCCCTTTCACTTGTTAACTTTGTGGCCCTGTGAGATTGATTCAGATCAGTGTTGGCTAACATTTCTTCTGTCCTCAGCCCCTGTGCACAAATGTAGATCCAGTTACTCTTAACTGTTCATTGAACTATGAAATTAAGGAACGGTCTTTTTAATTCTTCAAGGTCCTCAGGAAAAGAATTTTTAAAACCTTGCATTTGAAAAAAAAAAAAAACCTTGCATCTGCATTTGTTTAAGATTGGCATAAAGCAGCTGAATGTTCTAGGATATAAAAGTCATGCCATAACCTGATGTTTAGAATAATCCTGGGGCAAGTAATAGAAAGCGTCTGCTTAAAAGAGACCGACCAAAAATATATTTGGCATTATTCAAAGATGGGTAATGTGAGAAAACATCAATGATATAGTCAGAAGGTTTATAGACTCAGCAAATGGGTTCCTGTGAGGGGTGCTTTGCTCTCTTCAAGGATAGAAATCAACTAAAGGCAGCTGGGTCCAGGCAGTGAGATGTAAGATGATAATCTTCTATCTTTCTTGGGGCTGGCAGATTTTCAAAGTGGACTTAGGTTGTATTTATCAAAAGTTTCCTTTAAGGACAAACTAATGTGGTCATTATGGATTTTACTCATCCCTCAGGAGAATGAATATTTTAGGTATATTCATTTATTCAGACATTTCTAGGAACGTACTGTGTGTTTTTGGTGTAAAGTTGAGGAAGTACCTCTTAGGAAGCTCACAATATAACAAAAAATAGATATAAAAGCCAACTGCAATAGTATCTGATAAGTGATCAAACAGCTGTGAGCAAAGTATTCTGGAAAATACAAAGGAAGAATTAGTGGTTGTATTTGGGGAGGTCAAAAGAGGGCTTTACCAGGATAATGTTTTGAGCTGGTCCTCAGAAAAAGAACAGTTCTTTAAGAGAAGCTACAAATAGCTTGTGAGTGCACTTTTGAGATACTCAAGTAATTTGGTGTGACTGGAGCACAGGTTATATCCAGAGTTTTGATTAAAAAAAATAAAGATAGTGAGATGTTTTGTAAATGGATTATAAATGGGGCTTGACTGTCATGCCAAGGGATTTAGCTTTTCTTTTGAGACAGAGTCTCACTCTGTCACCCTGGGTGGACACCTCATAGCAACCTCAAACTCTTGGACTCAAGTGATCCTCTTGCCTCAGCCTTCCTGGTAGCTGGGACTAGAGGTGCCTGCCATGTGCTGGCTATTTTTAGAGATGGGGTCTCATTCTTGCTCAAGCTGGTCTCAAACTCCTAAGCTCAAGCAATCTGTCTGCCTCTGCCTCCCAGAGTGTTAGGATTACAGACGTGAGCCACCATGCCCAGCCATAAGAATAATGTTTTTAAGTACATGAAATACAAATAAAATTACCAAGGAAGTCCACTATATTGAAATACAGCTTTCAAAATATTTAAAATGTGCTATATAAGAATATTTGTGTTTCTTAATAAAGCATTAAATAACATGATCTAGCTCTAATAATAACCATAATTTTAAAGTAGTAATGATCATCAATAATATGTCAGCGTCTGCAACAGCCGTAATGTGGCGTGAAGATTATCTGTGATCCTGTTGGTGGCAAAGTTACAGGTTCTGCCAATACTACTGGGGTTGGTAGCCAATATTGAAAATAAAGGGAAATGCAAATTTGCAGTTAGAGGTTTGTGAAAATCAAGAAGTAACTTTTCCCCCAACCATGTTGGCAGACCTTGGAGTAAACTACTCCTGAACTCAAGGAGTGTGAAGATAGACAGGTTAGCAGACTATTCAAATAGCCAGGGCAGGGGGCGGTGCCTGTGACTCATCGAGTAGGGCGCCAGCCCCCTATACCGAAGATGGCGGGTTCAAACCCAGCCTCAGCCAAACTGCAAAAAAAAAAAAAAAAACTAGCTGGGCGTTGTGGCAGGCGCCTGTAGTCCTAGCTACTCAGGAAGCTGAGGCAAGAGAATCGCGTAAGCCCAGGAGTTGGAGGTTGCTGTGAGCTGTGTGACGCCACGGCACTTTACCAAGGGCGATAAAGTGAGACTCTGTCTCAAAACAAACAAACAAAACGAAATCAAATAACCAGGACAAGAGCCTACAGTGGGGATGGAGTAAAGAAGCAGATTAGAGAAACATTTGGGAGTTTGACTGGGTTTCTACCAACCCTCAATCAGAAATTCCTTGAGGAGGAATTCTGGGTAAATGTGATCTGGCCAGGTGGGTTCACCAGGATTGCAGCATAAATCCTTTTGGCAGCTCTCCATATTCAGTGCAATCTAGTTTCACTGATTTCTTCAGCTAATATTTATTACCCTCTGTGGCAGGCACTAGGAACACAAGGAAGCAAACATAGTTCTTGCCCACATGGACCTTACTATCCAATGGAAGAAACATAATTACAAAATCTTAGTTGATATAATATTACCTTCTGGTATTGAATGCAGGAAGAGGGGCAGTATATGAGAGGGTATTTATTGGCAGGGAAGAGGAACTAGTTTCTTTTTTTAGATGTGACATCAGGGAGGACCCCTCCAAGGAAGTGACACTTAAAATGAGACTTGAAAAACCAGTAGAAGTATGTAAAGGGTCAGGAACAGAACAGAAGGCCAGCTTTTATTGGTGCTTTAGAGAGAGCTGGAGCACAGGAAAGTAGGGGAAGAGTGGAAAAGGGGAGACGGACAAAAGCCCTGTGTGGTCTCACCGCCTACCTAGACTAAGGATCTGGGATATTCTCTAAGTACAGGAGGAAGTCATTGAAAGAGTCCGAGAGGGACAGGATATAATCCAATCTGCGGCTGTACAAAACTCCTCTGCCTATTCTGTGAAGAGTGGAGTGTAGAAGCACACAATGACATAGGGAGCTAAGCTGCAGCTGTGGCTACAGTCCCCACTGCAGTGGCAGTAGCTTGGACTGAGGATGCAGCAGTGAAGAATGAAGGGGACAAGAGAGTGGAATAAAGCTCTGGTGAGAGAATGAACAAGATGAGTGAGGGGCTAGAGGTGGCAGGGAGGAGAGAGTAGCTGCAGTGGGAATCAGGCTTCACGGAGTAGGTAAGGCACCATTTACTGAGCTGAGCGCAGAGAGGGGCAGAATGGGGTAGGGGGTGGACTGGGAATCAGAGCGCCTGTGGGCATGTTTGTATGAGATGCAAGTGTTAAGGAAACATTTGTAGGTGTTAAGTAAGCCTTTATGTCCACAAGTCTAGAGCTTAAAAGATAGGTCTGGACTTGGGATGATATTTATCAAAGACTTCCTAGTCGCTATCAGCGGAGACTTTTTTCTTAGCCCTTTCCTCCCCGATCCAACCTCTACCACCCCTCACTAATGATTTCACAGTTTTATCATTTGCCCTACTGCCAACTTTGACTCTTCTTTTGTCCTGCCCTTAACACCAGAATAATATTCTGACCCAGGTGCAACTATTCTGTTGATTTAAATCAAACAGTATTTCTAAACATATTCAGAGCATTTAGCTTAGATTTACTGCATGAGATTTCTGCAGGGGGAGCTTTGCATCTGTAAAGAAGATGCTGAACATCCTAGCAGCTTACAGTGAAATAGTATCTGTTTATCTTGGTTGATTGTATAGCAAATGCGATTGGGATATTTACAGATTGTTTCTTAGAACTGGATGAAAAGAACAGGACAAACCAAATGAATTGCAACAACTAAACATGCTAACAACATGGAGGAAAGAGATAGATTATAGAAAATTATAAATTGTGATCATGCGGAGAGGGGTTTCATTGTAGCCTGAAGACTTGACCTACAGCTACGTGGGGCCAAAAATTAATCATGACTCGATCTTATACATAAGCTAAAGGATCTTTTCTAAAGATCATGCCTATTAAATCAGTACAGACTTTCGTGCAGGATACACCATAATGAGCTCCAGGCGTTTAATGAGAGACAAGTGCTGCTGTTGAAAGTGGTAACCTTCAGCATGGAATGTGAAAGTGAAGTGAGCCTGCTTGCTCTGAAAAATGAGGCCCCAGTTCAACCCACCAGATGACGAGGAGTCTCTCATTTTTAGAGCCTATGATATAGGCAAACCCTAAGTCTTCTGGGAAAGAGGGAAAGGTTTTTGTTTGTTTTTATTTTCGTAATTAGGTAAGGATTCTGCATGCAAGGACCAAGCAGCTGACTCCAGGCTGCAGGCCCAGTAGCTTCTAAAGGCATTAAAATAAAAAAACAGTATCAAGGAACAAACCAGCCTAATGAGGTTGATGGAATTTCCCAAAAGCCTCTTGAAGGATATACAGCATTCTGAGGCAAGGAGACCTTAGCTTCCATCACTGTCACAGTGGCTGCCTCAGATGAGGGTAATTATCTGGCTAAAAAATAACACCAGCGTAAAAGAAAAGTGTCACCTCACCCTATTCCTTGTTTTTCAGCCTCCAGAGGTTCCTCATCCAAGGATAGTGTAAAGTTGTGTCAGCACCTTCTTAAACATGTGATAGGAAATGCTGGGGCACAGCCCTGACCTTCCTTCCACTGCAGCCCTGATGATGGGGGTGGCTGTCCTGCAGGCAGGATACCAGTCCCATCCCGGACCTGGCCACACATTCCTGCCCCACTTGCTGCTTCTGGTTTCTGCTTGCAATCCCAAGAGAGAGGACTGCAGGGGCAGGAAGAGAACCAAGCATGGTCTGTCAGGCAGAAACCTATCCGGATACCTGTGCCTCTGCTTGTTTGCCATGGGTCTGCCTTTCTGGGTAGGAGGGGGGACCTCCTAACTCCCTCCAAATGTCCCTATCTTAAATCCACGCAGCACAAAACAAGCCAGTTGACTGTGTTCTTGGATATAAATATTGATTCTAGGTGCTGTTAACATTCTGTTCATAAAAGAATGTAACCTATTTCTCCCACACCATATTAGACTGATGTGTTGTTTGGCCAAGAGAAGTGCAGATTGCTGGCTTCTGAGGGAAAATGTGGACATTTAAATGCATGCAGCTTTCGGAAGTCTAGGGAGCAGTTTCAGAATAGCAACCAGGCCCCTTGTTTGGCTTCAGCTCTGCCCTTCTCCATCCAATTTCTCCTCTTCCATCTCCACTGTTTGCATATAGCTTTGGCATTTCTAATCACTTGGAATTTAGAAAGATGCCTTCTTGGAATTACATCTTGTTTCACAGGACCTAGAACTGTGGGATATTTGCTCTCTTCAGGGGGGTCAGGAAGGTCAGGGCCAAACATTTTTAGTTTTCTTCGCCTGGGGAGAAGATCTGGGAGGTCCCGCTCTCCTGCTTTCCTTCTCCCCTCCACGTGGGAGGAGAAGGCAGGGCAAAGGCCTCAGACCAGAGGTGGTCTCCGCGGGCCTTCCTTCCACCCAGCCCGGCCAAGCCCAAGACTCAGATGTGTTGGCCGCCTTGCCAAGGCAGATTCCCCACATTCCGCAAGTGCTCTTGAGGGGGAACTATAACGAATGGGAAAGTGGAACTCTTGATGTGTATGCGTGCTCACTCGGGTGCCAGTTCATCTGACACAGACAGATCCCGGGCGGTATTTCGTAAGTGACAGAGCCGGTTTCCAGATGTGCGGGCGCGCCGCCCGGGCCGGCGTGCTGTCAGGAGAGCCAGCGCCCTCTGCTGTCCAGGCCGGGGAGCGCCAGGCGGTGGGGGCAGAGCCCGGGGGGCTCGGGAAGGCTGGCCGCTCTGCCCGAACCCACAGCCAGCCCGCGGGGATGGAGGGGGCCTGCAGCCCCTCGCTGTTCAAACGGCGAGCTGCAAGGGCCTGCAAGAGCTAACCTCGGTCTAGCTAGCTCTCTTTACGTTCTGTGGCTGTGAATGGAGCCAGAAATGATGAGGATTTACAATGCAACTCCAGCCCCCCAGCAGCTGCGGGGCCTGTTCCCGAGAAGGCGAGGAACAGTGGCGCTGTCTCCTGCCTGCGAACCTGGCCCGCAGGCCGAGGCAAAGCGAGACAATGAGGGCAGCTTGCCCACAAGGAGGCCTCCGCTGATGAGTAGCCCTCGGGCCGCACCCTCAGCCGGGAATGCGGCTTCTGGAGGTCTGGAGGGCTCCGAGGCGTCCAGCCGAGTGGAAGCGGCAACTGCTCCCCCTCGGGCGCACTGGCATCGCCAAGGGGCCTCGGAGCTGGCTCGGCCGAGGCGCTGGCTCCGCTCACAAGCTTAGACCGAGCCGCCGCCCCCTCTGCCCTGCTTCCTGCCAAGACAGGGCACCAGTGGGGCCGGAGCCAGGGCCAGGCTCGCAGCGGCGGGCGGGGGAGAGGGTGCCTGCCGGTGAGAGGTGAGGTGGAGATACCCAGGGGCTGAAGGCGGGGAGACGGTGAACCAAACTTCCTGGACAATCTTTGGCTTTTGCAAAAAAAGGCACAAAACCATCAATTTGTGTTTTTTGGAAGATTTTATTTATTTATTTATTTTATTTTATTTTATTTTTGTAAACCCACCTCCTCCGGGCTGGGAGAAGAAACACCCAACCCACCACACAACCCCCTAACAACAATGCCCTTCTCTCTCAGGGACCAATTTCCTGACTGCACAGCAGTCCTGACAAGGTTAACAAGCCGGAGCTGTAAGCAGAAGATCTTTATCTATGTGGGAAATAGGAAAATCATTTGACTGATAAAAGGAAATACAATAAATAGCATCTAAATTCCTGGCTGCATTCCCTGGGGCCCCTCCTCTGCCGGAGAAAGTGCAGGGCAGGAATACATGTGCTGCTCCAGCATGTTTAAAAATAGCATACAGCACACAGCCCTTTCTTACCTTCCAGAAAGACTTCATTACCGGATCCTCAGCCCCTGAGCCTGCAGAGCTGCTGCGGGCGCTTTCTTCTCCCTGTGCCGGATTTTTCTTTTTGGAAGCATTAAAGGCAGTGCGTGTGATGGATTTGACTCACGGGCTAGCTCCTGCTCACACAGTTTCAGTCTAGGCACGTCTGGAGCTCACATTGAAAGTCCATTGTATTTAATGGGGTGTTAACTCTGTTTATTCTCTGGGACTTGTGCAGTAATTTTACACTCTGCAAAAGTAGCAACTTGAACCTGAAGTGTTGTTCCTCTTCCTAGTCCCTTCCCCAGGGGGCCACAGTCCCCTGGCCCTTCCTCCCAGTGTTCCTCTGTGTCTCCAGCTCCCATAGCCTGAGAAGGCCTGTGTGTGGTGGGGGCGGGGAAGCACTGCTGCTCCCTAGCACTGGTGTGACCTGAAACAGTTCTCTTCATCTCTCAGAGACCTCTTTTTCTCATTTCTTTCTTTTTTTTTTTTTTTGAGACAGTCTCACTATGTCGCCCTCGGTAGAGTGCTGTGGCCTCACAGCTCACAGCAACCTCAAACTCTTGGGCTTAAGCAATTCTCTTGCCTCAGCCTCCCGAGTATCTGGGACCACAGGCGCCCACCACAACACCCAGCTAGTTTTTTGTTGTTGTTGTTGCAGTTGTCATTGTTGTTTAGCTGGTCCGGGCTGAGTTGGAACCCACCAACCTGGGTATATGTGGCCAGTGCCCTACCCACTGAGCTATGGGTGCTGCCCTTTTTCTCATTTCTTAAATGGGATTTTTAATCTGCCCTATGTATCTCAAAAGCCTGTAGACATATAACAATCTCATAGCGGAGAAACCTTATAAAGACATCATTCTGTTATTGCCAAGTGAGCTGCTTCTACATCAACTTGGCAGCCATTTAACCTTTCCAGACCCCTCTCTCCATTAAAACTTGGAGGATTTGAAGAGGACAATAAAGTCAAGTCCCACTAAAATGATTGTGTCTTAAGGCCGGCGCAGTGGCTCATGCTTACCATCCTAGCTGGGATGCTCTGGGAAGCTGAGGCAGGTGGATTGCCTGAGCTCAGGAGTTAGAGACCAGCCTAAGCAAGAGTGAGACCTCAATTCTAAAAATAGCCAGCACTGTGGCAGGCACCTGTAGTCCCAGCTACTCGGGAGCCTGAGGCAAGAGAACCGATTGAGCCCAAGAGTTTGAGGTTGCTGTGAGCTATGACACCATGGCATTCTACCAAGGGTGGCAAAGTGAGACTCTGTCTGAAATTGAATGAATGAATGAGTAAATAAAATAAAAAGACTGTTTTCCCTGTCTTCTGATGCCATCATTCCCTCTATGTGTATTAGTTAGCATTCTATTCTCTGGAAGACTTGCTCATTTCTCCACTTACTCTCAGGGCCTGGCCCTTTTATACAACATAAAAGATGAGACAACCCCTTCTAGCTCTGAAGCTTCACATCTCAATTGAAAGAAACAAAGCACTCCCTGTTCTAGTAAATTACACGGGGTGAACTATGCTTTCTGTTATTCCCCCCTGACCTAAACACCTGCCTCTTAGGGGCCTTCCCGGGCCCCTACTGCTCAAACATCATCTGGACCTTGGCATTTGTTATCTGGAGCCAGGCTTTCCCTCCTGCCTACAACAGCTTAGGTCTGAATCTCCCCCCTCTGGAGTTCCTGATCTCTCTTTCCAGCTCCCTCAGGCCTTCTCCATATGGCAGCCTGCAGAATCTTCAACTCAATTTGTCTGAAATTAAATACATATTTTCTCCAAACCCACATTTTCTCCAGTACCCTCCACTCACATAAGAACTCTGCTGCTTACAGGTGCTGGAGGACCTGGAGCCCTTCCCCATCTGCACGCCTCCTCTTTGTTCTTCACCCAGCTCCAGGGCCCCACATCCCTCATTCACAGAACCACTCCCTGGGCAGGCCTTTGTGAGGTCCTCAGCATTCAGCTCTCCCCCATCCCCGCAGAGCCCATTGTTCTGCTTTTCTTCTTCTAAATTAGCTAATTCTGTAATGGGCTCTTAGCTGGCCTTAGTACCCCCAGTCTCTCATCTGTCCCCTCCTCAGCTCACCTCCACCAATTTGTCCTGTGCACTACTCACTATGAGAGAAATCTTTCTAATATCCAACACTAGTTTTGCAAATATCACTCTGTTTTAAATGAGATAATAGTTGCGGTAGTTGCTTTTATTTTTATTATATGATAAAGGACCCAAAGCCACACAGCTATTATACCTTGCAGAACCAGAATTTGAACTCAGGTCTGCCTTATACTACAAAAACCATGTTCAAGAGTACCTAAGGTAGCTAGCTCAGTAGTTGGCACATAGCAGGTGGACCGATGTTATTTTTCTTATATTTTTTAGAATCTCCAATCTCATCAGCCAGGTGCAAAGGGCTACTACACAAAGGGTGGTTTATCTCTCCAAATGAGTGTCCTGTCACCTCCTGTGGCCGTTCATCCCCACTACCCATTAAGCCACATCAGACTACTCACTATTCCCCAAACCCTCTCTGCTCTTATTATTATTTTTTTTTTTTTTGTCGCCCTCGGTAAAGTGCTATGACATCACTGCTCACAGCAACCTCAAACTCTTGGGTTTAAGCAATTCTCTTGCCTCAGCCTCCCAAGTAGCTGGGACTACAGGCGCCCGCTCCTCTCTGTTCTTTTTTAACTCTATCTTTCTGAAATCCTCTTTCCCACTACTTGGCAAGCCTTTTCTTTCTTTGCCCTTCCTTCTCTGCAAACACCAGATCCAGAAGCATCTACTCTGTGATGCTTTCCTAATCCCTAAACACAGAATTCATGGCTCCAACATCCCTTTTGCCAGCCCCACTTGTTACTTCTGCCTACTTTGATACCGATCATGTTGGAGTGTGGTTATTCAGGCCTGTCTCTTCCCATCTTTGTGTTGTCCAGGCCTGGCATTATATCTGGGACAGAACAGGCACTCAGTAGAAGTCTGTTGAGTTTAGTTCAATTCCTCATCTTTTTCTATGACTAATACTTCATTTCATCCATTCTGCAGAGACAAGAATGTCTCTGAAGAATTGTTTGCATCAGCTCCGCTCTCTCTGGCTTCCACACCCACCTCCCCATTGAAGCGGCTCTTGGCAGGTCACCAGAGACCTCCAGATCCCCAAACACTTTCTTCCTCATCTTCCCGAGGTCTCAGCAGCACTGGGCTCCATTGCCTTCCTTCTGCTTAAGTTACCCCTTTCCCTTGGCTGCTCATTACTCTTCTCCTGTTTCCTCTTGCCCCTCAGGCTTTCCTGCTCCCCCCAAAATGGAGCACCATTTAAAAAACTATTTTGCTGGGCATGGTGGCTCATGCCTGTAATCCTAGCACACGGGAAGGCTAAGGTGGGCAGATCACCTGAGATCAGGAATTCAAGATGAACCTGAGCAAGAGTGAGACACCATCTTTACTAAAAACAGAAAAATTAGGTAGGTATGGTGGTACGCGCTGGTAGTCCCACCTCCTCAGAGGCTGAGGCAGGAAGATCACTTGAACCCAAGAGTTTGAGGTTGCTGTGAGCTAAGATGACACCACGGGACTTTATTCAGGTTGACAGACTGAGACTCTGTCTCAATAATAATAATAATAATAAAACAAAATAAAAAAATATCTTCTGGGCAGTGCCTGTGGCTCAATGAGTAGGGCACCGGCCCCATATACCGAGGGCAGCAGGTTCAAAGCCCCAGCCAAACTGCAACAGAAAATAGCTCAGCATTGTGGTGGGCGCCTGTAGTCCCAGGTACTCGGGAAGGCTGAGGCAAAAGAATCGGCTACATCCAAGAGCTGGAGGTTGCTGTGAGCTGTGATGTCACAGCACTCTACTGAGGATGACAAAGTGAGACTCTGTCTCTAAAAAAAAACCATCTCCATCTTCAGCTCTCAGCTGTAGATGCAAATATTTAATGACCTACTCCACATCTCACTGACATAATTCTCGGGTACCTCAGGCCTGAAAGCCTAATACTTAGTTAACTGTTTTATCCCACACACTTTTCTTCCCTCAGTCCTTTTCCCTTTCAGTAAAAGGAGCAATAACAAAGGACCCTCATCTTAGGATCTTGGGAGCACTCTCAGAGATGGTGCCTCGGAAGAGGGTCCAGTCTAGGGATATCTGAATGTCATGGATTTCTATGTCTGACTTACGTTTGGAAAAGAACTGGCCTCTCTAACGTGGCATTCAATACCCAGCACACTCTGGCCCCAACCTACCTTTCCAGCCCCAGCTTTTATCTTGCCCATAGATCACAAATGGGCAAACTCTGGTCTATTAGCCAAATCTGGCAATCCACATGTTTTTATACAGTCTATAAGCAAAGAATGATGTTTGTATGTTTGAAAGGTTGAAAAAAATCAAAATAGGTTCGGCGCCTGTGGCTCAACGGGCTAAGGCGCCAGCCACATACACCTGAGCTTGCAGGTTCAAATCCAGCCTGGACCTGCCAAACAACAATGGTGGCTGCGACCAAAAAATGGCCGGGCGTTGTGGCGGGCACCTGTAGTCCCAGTTACTTGGGAGGCGGAGGCAGGAGACTCGCTTGAGCCCAGGAATTGGAGGTTGCTGTGAGCTGTGATGTTACAGCACTCTACCCAGGGTGACAGCTTGAGGCTCTGTCTCAAAAAAAAAAAAAAAGAAAAAGAAAAAAATCAAAATAATACTAAATTTTTTTTTTTGAGAGTGCTGCGATGTCACAGCTCACAGCAACCTCAAACTCTTGGGCTAAAGGGATTCTCTTGCCTCAGCCTCCCAAGTAGCCAGGACTATAGGCACCTGCCACAATGCCAACTATTTTTAGAGATGGGGTCTCACTCTTGCTCAGACTGGTCTCAAACTCCTGAGCTCAGACAATCTCCCCGCCTCAGCCTCCCAGAGTGCTAGGATTATAGGCGTGAGCCACCATGCCCGGCAGGAATAATATTTTGACACATAGAAATTATATAAAGTTCAAATTTTGGCATCTGTAAGTAAAGTTGCATGAAACACTGTCATGTTAATTAATTTATTTATGATCCGTCTCTGCTAACTAGCTACCAAGGCAGAGTTTAGGAGCTGGAACAGGGAACATACAGCTTGCAAAGCCTAAAATATTTACTCTCTGGCCTTCTACAAAAAGACTTTCCTAAGCCCTGCTCTAAGGGTTTGGCACACACTGGTCTCTGTTCCTCTATCTAAAGCCTACCTCCCTCTAGCCCTTATCAATCCAGTCTCTTCTAGTATCTTCTCTGTCTACTCCACTGAACAGTATCTCACCCTTCTCTAAACCCCTCTGGTAATGTGTAAAATTGGTAGACTTACTACCCAGAGCCTCGTACTGCTTGTTAGCATTTCTGGCGCACATGTCATGCGTCCTTTCCAGCTTAGGAGCCACCTGAAGACAGAGACAAGGTCTTGTTCATCTTGTACCCCAGGGCAGGGCACAATACCTAGCAATAGTGCATAGAAAGGAGGTGTCAGCTGGGCTAGTGTAATCCTAGCACTCTGGGAGGCCAAGGCAGGTGGGTTGCCTGAGCTCAAAAGTTTGAGACCAGCTTGAGCAAGATGAGACCCCCCTCCCATATCTACTAAAAAAAAAAAAGAAAGAAAAAAACTAGCCAGGTGTCATGGTAGGCACCTGTAGTCCCAGCTACTTGGGAGGCTGAAGCAAGAGGATCACTTGAGCCCAGGAGTTTGAGGTTGCTGTGAGCTATGACCCCATGGCCCTCCAGTCTGGGCAACAGAGCGAGACTTTGTCTCAAAAAAAAAAAAAAAATGTAGCTGTCAATATACTCCTTTCTGAGTGGTTTCATGTTTTCTGGTATTCCACTATTTAAATCTAAGAAAAGGCTGTCCATTTATTTACTTAGGTATTCTATTTTAAGGAAAGTGCAAGTTTTGTCCAGTTTCCCTCCTGTTAATCCCCATGAGATGCCGAAGACCAGTGTTTTCAACCTTTTTTACCTCACAGCACACTTGAACCTATACTTAAACTTCCCTGGCACACTTAAATTACCTTGATCAGAAAAAAAAAGACAGAGAGTAAAACAAAAGAATATACTTACTGTGTTTTGAACATCTTTCAAAAATAATGTAATCAATGGTCTTTAAAAATCTTCACGGGACACCTAAAATCCTCTCCTGGCCGAGGCACACTGGTGGAAAATCACTGGTGTAGGTAGATAAATTGTCTGAGCAGCTTCTTAAGACTGCCTGGCCTCAGAGGGGGCAGTGAGCGGAACAGGTCCTGGACTTAATCTCGGTTTTGCTGTTTCTCAGTCCTTCCTCATTTCATCATCTGTGAAGTTGTTGACTAAAAATTGGATCTGTTGGGCGGCTCCTGTGGCTCAGCGAGTAGGGCGCCGGCCCCATATACCGAAGGTGGCGGGTTCAAGCCCGGCCTCGGCCGAACTGCAAAACAAAAAAACAGCCGGGCGCTGTGGTGGGCACCGGTGGTCCCAGCTACTAGGGAGGCTGAGGCAAGAGAATCGCTTAAGCCCAAGAGCTGGAGGTTGCTATGAGCAGTGTGACGCCACGGCGCTCTACCCAGGGCGATAAAGTGAGACTCTGTCTCTACAAAAAAAAAAAAAAAAAAAGAATCGTGTTTTTTTTGTTATTGTTTTAGGGTTTGTTTGTTTGTTTGTTTTTGAGACAGAATCTCACTCTGGTGCCCTGGGTAGAATCCTGTGGCATCACAGCTCACAGCATCCTCAATGGGCTCAAGCAATCCTCTTGCCTCAGTCTCCAGAGTAGCTGGGACTATAGGCGCCTGCCACAAAACCCAGCTAAGGATTGTGTTTTTCCTATAAGCTCTCAGGATGGTGAAAATTCCCAAGCTCACCTGCCAGGAGAGGCAGCCTTGTCAGCCCTGGCTGGGCCTCGTTGAGCACTGGCCTGGAGAGAGCCGGCTTATGCTCATTCCTCACATAAGCAGCTCGGCAACCCTGAGGGACAAGCATTACTCTCTCCATTTGGCAGACCAGAAAAATGAGATCCAAAGAGAAGTGAGGGCAGGCGTGGTGGCTCACGCCTGTAATCCTAGCACTCTGGGAGGCCGAGGCAGGTGGATCGCCTGAGCTCAGGAGTATGAGGCCAGTCTGAGCAAGAGCAAGACCCTGGCTCTACTAAAAATAGAAAAACTAGCCAAGCATCGTGATGGACACATGTACTCTCAGCTACTTGGGAGACTGAGGGAAGAGAATCTCTTGAATCTAGGACTTTGAGGTTGCTGTGAGCTGTGACGTCGCAGCACTCTACACAGAATAACAAAGTGAGAGTCTGTCTCAAAAAAATAAAAATAAAAAAACAAAGAGAAGTGATTTTCCTATGCAGGGGCAGCATGTCCCAGGACTCCAGGGGTGCCACTCACACCACAACCTGTGTGAGTGATGTTCCTAGGACCATACATGTATTAACATCAGCAATTCTCCAACTTTGATGTTTGAATCACCCAAGGATCTCATTAGAACAGATTTTGAATCAGTCACTCTGGGTTGGAGCCTAAGAGTGCATTTCTAATGCTCTCCCTTGCAACACAGATGCTGCTAGTCTCGGGAGCTCACTTTAAATAGAGAGGCAGTGTACAACCTGTGCAGCTGTACACGACAGCCCTGGTGGCCACACAGCTCAAAAGTATCAGAGCCAGGACTTAAATTTAGGCCTTTGGACTCAAACTCCAGTGCTCCCTATGCTGACACAGGACTTGGCAAAAAGCACTTCCACTCTGGGCATGTGAGTCCTTGGAGATCTAGGGGAAGTTTGACAAGGAAAAATTTAGTAAAGAAAAAATGAATTCCTGCCTTCCTGGCCAGCAGTCCTCAGCCAGGGCCTGCTGGGGTAGGCAAAGGTAGATGTCTGCACAGCTTGGGAGTCCTGTGGGAACAAGATGAAGTCAAGGGACCCCATGCCTAGACTAATGGCAACTTAGGGCCCGAGGAATGAGGAAAGGCTCCTGGTCTGCAGCTCACAGGTGGCTAATGAGCTGGGCTTCTTCCTTGCAGGTGCTGGGAGAGGGATGGTGCTTGCAGGGAGAGAGTGCTGAGCTACAGCCTCGGAGGCCTCAATTCCTTCAACCCTCCCTGCTGCAGCCTGGCTCAGGGCCGGTTTCTGTTTGCTTGAAATAGTCTGACATTTTGCAAGGAACCCTTTGCGCAGGGTGCACCTTCTGGCCTCTCAGGGGTAATTGTCTAAGAGGCCCAGACACTCCCCGTGCGGCTGGAGTCTCCTTCAGGGAAATTAACATGATATAACACAATGGGGAGAGCTTTGTACATTAATAGAGAGCAGTGCAAATGCCAGCGGTCCTGGGAAGAAGGAGAGCCCCCAGTACGGGGCAGGCTGGAAGGCGGCTTCTGCTGATGAGGCCTCAGACGCCTTGGGGGAACTGGCAGCAGAGAGCTGGATATTACAAACCAACAGAAGCAGATGGGAGGGCAGCAAAATGTGCAGCAGAGAACTGTCCTGAGCAGGGGACGCGAACCCTTGCTTGCCAGAGTCCTAAACTGGCTTTGATCAGATGCCGCCTTCTCTTGGGGCCTTGGTTTCCTCGTGTGGATAGTACAGAGGGGGTAGGGTGGATGCCCACAGTGCCCTTCCAGCCCCATACCTGTGCTCCAGCTGGCTGCAAGTTCTGGCCATCTGACTTGGGATGTCTGCTCTAGGCTTTGCCTTTGTTAACAAGGCTGAAACAGGTAGAGCCTTCCAGGTTCAAGGTGAAGGGCCTCAGCCTCTGCTGGGGGAGGTTCCCAGAGCCAGTGGCTGCCCAGAAGCATCTTCCCTTGGGCATCTCCTGCATTCCAGGGGCCTCAGGGTAGCCCAGTCACCAGATGCCCAGCACAATGGAGAAAGAGCCTACGGGCCACATTGGGGCAGCATGCTGAGCCCGGTGGGCTTGGTCACAGGGCTCTGCCTGCCTCACCCTCTCTGCTCCCACATCCCACATCTCCCAAGCAGCAGAGCCAATGGGATATATTGGTCCTTGCATCCTCATGGCCACCACTTGCTCCTTTGCAAGTTTCAGAACCACAGGGCAGTCCTGGGGATTCACCAGCTAGAGAAATGTGATAGGAATAGGGATAAAATGCAGGCCAGAGTGGCTGCAGGCAGGAGGGCGTGTCTGTGAAGAATACCCTGGGTTCACCATGGGAAGCTGGGGGACAGAACTTGCTCAGGGGGTCACAGGTAGGGCCAGATGCTGTGTCTTCTTTCTGCCCCATGACCATCTTCTTGGACAGTCTTGACAGCTGCTGTTTCAAAATGCAGCCATGCCATCTTCTAGTCCCCTCTCCCAGGACAGCCCTTCTGGAATTGGAAACCAGAGCCCAGTGTCCAGAGCCCGCCACCTGCTAGAATAAATTCCCAGGGTTTCTTCAACCATTTCTTCCATGAGGGATTCTGCAGCCTCTCCGTCCCCCTCACCTAGGGCTGGTAGAGTTAGCAAAAAATAACAATTAATTAAAACAGAACACCCAGGTAAATTTGAATTTCAGATAAGTGATGAGTTTTTGACTATAAATATATCCTATACAAATTATTTATAATTTACTCAAAATTCAACTTTAACTAGGCCATCCTGTATTTTATCCAGCAACCCTACCCACACCCCACCCCCATCCTAGCTCACCCCTCTCTGGGAGGAGCTGGAGAAGGATCAAGAAGGTCACAGGGCCTCCCGTTAGGATCAGGGTTCCCTCAGCCGTCAGCTGCTGCCCCTGCCCTGGGCCTGGCCCCCTTTCTGCTCTTTGCTGGTTCCTGAGGAAGCAGGGAGGCCCCTCTCCTGCAGGCTTGCCCAGCTGGGTCCTGGGCTACTGTGTTTATTGTCTCTGCTGTCACTCCAGGCGCGCCTGCCCTCTTGATTCCCGTTCTTGCTATTCATTACCATCCCGCAGCCACTTTGCCTTTGTTGCAGAGCACCTAGGACACAATTTATTTTTCTCACCCTCTCAAAGTGGGGGTTCCAGGAAGGAAGCCAAGGATGTGAGCAGGGCCGCTGAAGGAGGAGCTCCTTGGTGGTGGAGGGCTCCGCTTGCCAGGCCAGGCCAAGCTGCACCCAGTCTGGTTTTCACACCTGTGGAATGAGTGTCACCTGCTCCACCCTAACGGCAGAGGAGGAGCTGAAGAAAGAAGTGTTCTGTTATACCAGCCTCGGCTCCCTGGGCATTTGTCCAGTGCCCATTCTGTGTCAGCAGAGTCGTGATGAAGATGAAGGGTCACGGGCACCCAGGGGAGGCAAGTGTTAATTGTACGTGCCATTTGTCTGGGCCTTGGGCGCCCAGATATGGCTAAACATTATTTCCCAGTGTGTCTGTGAGCATGCTGTCGGAGAGATTAACAAACTGCCCTCCTCGGTACGGGTGGGCCTCATCCAATCAGTGGTGGTAGAATAAATACCTGAGCAAGAAGGAATTGTCTGTGTGACATCCTTGAGCTGAGACAGCAGTCTTCTCTTGCCCCCGACTCAGACAGGAACTCACGCCATCAGCTCTCCTGGGTCTGGACTTCTCAGCCTCCATAATCCTGTGAGGTAATTTCTTACA
Organism: Arctocebus calabarensis; assembly: GCA_963573935.1. Classification (NCBI taxonomy): domain Eukaryota; kingdom Metazoa; phylum Chordata; class Mammalia; order Primates; family Lorisidae; genus Arctocebus; species Arctocebus calabarensis. The sequence continues at coordinate 5,926 of CAUYON010104307.1, read as the reverse complement.
ATAAATATCTGTGAGTCCTGCTGGCTCTATTTCCCCTGGAGAACCCTGACTCACACAGGCCCCTTCCTTCCTCCTCCCACTCCTCCCTGTGAAGACAGAAACCAGCCAGGTCTATCTGAGCCAGAGCACATGTGTGCTCCCCCGCCCCTCTACCCCCAGAAGCCAGTCAATGACAGATCTCTCCCAGACCTGCCCTCCATCGGCCTGGCCCCGTGGTTGGAGACTGTCTTAGCTTGGGGTCCCTTGAAGCAAACTGACTCTAGGATGTAGGTGAAAGTGATTTATAAGGAAGTCACCTAAGTGGAAAAGACAGTAGAGGGATGGGGAAGCGGGACAAATAGAATGAAGCCAAGCCACGGCGACACCCAGCAGAGTCACACAGAGGGCAGCTTTGGTCTAATACTGAGGGAGCTCAGGGAACACCTCAGAGCTGTCCCAATCCGGGCAAGAGAGCTACATGCTCGCCTCTCCTCACTCCCAGCCCCTGGGGCACAAATGTCCAGGCACTTCCTGTTCTCGGGTGCAGACCGAGTGTTCAGGCAGCCTGGACTATCCTTCAAGGGAGAGTGCAGGCTGCGGGGAGTCACGGGCAGGAGGCGACTGAGGAGGAAGGCTAGCGACAATGCTAGGCTGGGTCAGGAGAGCTGGGACGGGCAACTTGCCTTTGGGTAGCCCACCCCAAACACCTCTAGGAGTCTGAGTTTCCCTTAGGAAAAAGCTTCCTTAAAAAAATGTCATAGACTACCCTCGTGCCTCACCCCTGCGGTCTCCAGGCCAAAGCTATTTTTGCTTCACTCTGATAACAATAAGCCCTTTGTGCACACTTCCTGCTGACACACTCTCTGTTGCTGGGAGGGGCAGGTTCTAGGACTGAGGACCCATCTTAGGCCAAGAATAAAAGCTCAGTGGCCTAACCAAGCCAGGTGTGAGAAAGACCCCAACTCCCAGGCCCAGCCACTGCCCCGCCCCTCTCACTCGGTGCTACTTGTCTGGGATGAGTCTGGGGTCCTCCTCCTGCACCCCTGTACACAACAAAGCCCCACCAGCTCTCCGTGAGGATTCTCGAAGGTAGTGGGGCTTCCTGGGTACCCGATGTGCACCAGACCCCGCACTGGGCCCTCATGCCCAGCCTTACAATGGATCTGACACAGCCCTTTCACTCAGATGAGGCCCAGAGAGAGCCCATACACAGCTGGCCAGTGGTGGTGTCCTGTTCGCATCCAGGCCCCTGAACCCCACGGCTGACTTTGTGTTTGGGAATCCACACTGGAGATGATAAGAGGTGGCTGTGCCAAGCCGGGCCTCGAGGGGTCGCGGGGCCGGCCACCCATGTGCTCTGGCGCCAGCAAAGCAGGGCACGCCCCCAATGGGACGTTTTGGAGAAATGGTTTATTTTTTAAAATCATGCCAGAGTCATAATGGAAAACCCAGAACATTGTGGGACTTCCTTACTTTTATTTTGTGGTTTAGGACTAGCTTTATTTTGATTTGCACATGGCAAGTGGGGTGTACTTTATTCTTTTCCAGGCTTGGGGCCTGCTCCAGCTCCTGAATAAAGGTCTTCCTAGGGCCCTGCCTGGCCCTGCTCACAGTGGGGACGCAGGGAGGAGACGCTTCCCCAGGCCCCTTTGTTATCTCAGGAAAGACAAACTGTGAACTTCATATCTTCCAGGATCTATCAAAAAAAAAAAAAAAAAAAAAAACCAGGGGATATAGCAGTTTCAACTTTCCTACCTGCTCTTGGAGACGGTAACGAATACTAACATGCTTTGTAAACAGGAACTGCTTGGTGCTGCTACTATGAAGTTGAGTGCCTTGCCAGGACAACAGGGCATCAAGGGATGGCGATCCTGCTCACCTTCATTTTCAAGTATAATAGGCCTCCTCCTCTCCACCTGAAGCCACCCCATGACCAGGTAGGATTGCTCCTGCCTCTGAACACACATGGCACCTGCTGGGCCTCCTGTGGCTTCTGACACGTCTACTAAGTGTGGCAGGAGTTAACTCAGGCTCCCCAGGAGAATCACATTAAGTAAGAATTTTCCTCAGGGTGCCCAGGTTCACGCCCATGGCAGCCACCCAAGAAAGGCCGGTTGAAGTGTTCTAAAGGGCATTGACCTTCGTCACCACACAGACACAGGGGCTCATACTTTTCCAAGTGGCTTCTTCCCATCTTGCTTCTTCCTCCAGTGTGTGGACTCTATCTAACCTCCTCCTCTGTCTCCTGGCTTTCGGGCTCCAGGATCTCACAGACAGACACACAGGGGTCCTGCCTCGGTCTCCCCTCTGTAGGCTGTGGTTTCTCCAGCTCCCTCTCCCTGTCTGATACCCCATCACCTCACCATGAGCCCCACAGTGAAAGGAACATGGAGTCTGCCAGGCCAGATTCAAATCTAGTCTCTTTCACTTACCAACTGGGAACTCAGACAGGTATTTCCCCTCCCTAACTTTCAGTTTCCTGGCCTGCAAACTGGAGAATCAGTTGCTGGGATTATTAGAATAATGCATGTAAGTGGCCTGGTATATAATTAACATTCAAAACAGGGCCAGCCATGGTGGTTCACACATGTAGTCCTAGCACTCTGGGAGGCCAAAGCAGGAGGATCGCTTAAACTCGGGATTTCGAGACCAGCCTAAGCCAGAGTGAGATCCCATCTGTACTAAAAAAATAGAAAAAATTGGGCGGCTCCTGTGGCTCAAAGGAGTAGGGTGCCAGCCCCATGTACTGGAGGCAGTGGGTTCAAACCCAGCCCCGGCCAAAAACTGCAAAAAAAAAAAAAAAAATAGAACAAATTAGCCAGGCACTGTGGTGGGTACCTAGTCTTAGCTACGTGTGAGGCTGAGGCAGGAGGATCACTAGTATCCAGGAGTTTGAGGTTGCTGTGAGCTAGGCTGACACCACAGCACTCTAGCCTGGGCAATAGAGTAAGACTGTCTCCAATAAATAAGTAAACAAATAAAGTTTAGAACAATCTGATTCCTTCCTTCTATTTGCTCTACTCATACTTACTAAGCTTCATTTCTACTGGAGACAGTTATACCAAAAAGAAAATACCCGCTCTTAAGACCTCTAGAAGGGGAGAAACAAAATTGAACAGAATTATGTGCTCTGTGAATATAGAGGAGAGTCCTTGGCCCAACTCTGATAGGCTTCCTGAGGACTCTCCAGGTAAGGATGGGACGGCAGAGAAAGAGAGGTGTCAACTAAGGAAGTTTAAGTTTGAGGATACCTTCCAAGGTCCTGCACCTAATTTTGTATTATTTTTCTTTTTGTTTTACTGTTTGGGATTCACTGAGGGTACAAAGGATTAGGTTGCACTGATTGCATTTGTTAGATCAAGTCCCTCTTGTAATTGTGTCCCGCCCCAAAGAGGTGTGCCATACACCGTGATCCCCATCCCTCTCCCCACTTTCTCATTCCCCTACCTCACCTCGTATGAGCTTATCTACTGCCTTCATATTAGAATTGAGTACATTGGATTGATTGTTGCTTCTCCATTCTCATGATGCTTTACTAAGAAGAATGTGTTCCACCTCCATCCAGGTTAATACAAAAGATATAAAGTCTCCATCTTTTTTTTTTTTTTTTGAGACAGAGTCTCAAGCTATCACCCTGGATAGAGAGCTGTGGCATCACAGCTCACAGCAACCTCCAATTCCTGGGCTTAAGTGAGTCTCCTGCCTCTGCCTCCCAAGTAGCTGGGCCCACAGGCGCCCGCCACAATGCCTGGCCATTTCTCAGTTGCAGCCATCATTGTTGTTTGGTGGGCCCGGGCTGGATTCGAACCCACCAGCTCAGGTGTACGTGGCTGGCGCCTTAGCCCATTGAGCCACAGGCGCCGAGCCTAAAGTCACCATCTTTTTAGTGGCTGAATAGTATTCCATGGTATACATACACCACAGTTTGTTAATCCATTCCTAGCTTGGTGGGTATTTAGGGTGTTTCCACATTTCGGTGATTATAAATTGAGGTGCAATTGTAATTGAGCTGTCTAGTGCCAATGTCCTTATGATAAAGGGATTTTTTTTTCCTTCTGAGTAGATGCCTAGAAATGGGATTGCACAATCAAATGGGAGGTCTAATTTGAGTTCTTTGAGGATTCTCCATACTTCCTTCCAAAAAGGTTGTATTAGTTTGCAGTCCCATTAGCAGTGTAAAAGTGTTCTCTTCTATCCACATCCACGCCAGCACCTGCAACTTTGAGACTTTGTGATGTGGGCCATTCTCACTGGGGTTAGATGATATCCCAGGATAGTTTTGATTTGCATTTCTCTGATGATTAGGGATGATGAACACTTTTTCATATGTTTGTTAGCCATTCGTCTGTCTTCTTTAGAGAAAATTCTATTCATGTCTCTTGCCCAGTGATATATGGAACTGTTGGGTCTTTTTTTGTTGATTAATTTGAGTTCTCTATAGATCCTAGTAATCAAGCTTTTATGCAACTCATAATATGCAATATCTCTTCCCATTCTGAAGGTTGTCTGTTTGCTTTGGTGGTTGTTTCCTTAGCTATATAGAAGCTTTTCAGTTTAATTAAGTGCTATTTGCTTATTTCTGTTCTTGTTGCAATTGCCACAGAAGTCTTCTTCATAAAATCTTTCCCAAGGCTGATATCTTCAAGTGTTTTTCCCACACTTTCTTCAAGGATTTTTCTTGTTTCATGCTTTATTTAAATCTTTTGTCCATCTTGAATCAATTTTTGTAAGCAGTGAGAGGTGCAGGTCCAGTTTCGGTCTTTTGCATGTGGTTATCCAGTTCTCCCAACATCATTTATTGAATCGGGATTCTTTTCCCTATTTATCAAAGATCAGGTGGCTGTAAGATATTAATTTCATCTCATAGTTTTCTATTCAGTTCCACATGTCAGTATCTCTATTTTTGTGCCAATATCATGCTGTTTTGATCACTATGGCCTTGTAGTATAGCTGAAAGTCTGGTAGGGTGATATCCCCAGCTTTGTTTTTATTACTAAGAATTGCCTTGGTTATACGAGCTTTCTTCTGGTTCCATACAAAACAAAGAATTATTCTTTTCCAATTCTTTGAAAGTATGATGATGATGATATTTTAATGGGGATTGCATTGAATCTGTAGATTGCTTTGAGTAGTATAGACATTTTCACTATGTTGATTCTTCTCAGCCATGAGCATGGTATGTTCTTCTATTTGTTAATATCTTCTGCTATTTATTTCCTTAGTGTTTCATAACTTTCTTTGTAGAGGTTCTTCACCTCTTTTGTTATGTACATTCCTAGATATTTCAGGGTTTTTGTTTTTTGTTTTTTTTAAGCTACTGTGAAGGGAATTGTGTCCTTGGTTAGCTTTTCATCTTGGCTGTTATTAGAATATTCAAAGGTTACTTAGATTTGTGGACATTGATTTTATATCCTGAGACATTGCTGTATTTTTTTTAGCACTTCCAGGAATCTTATGGTTCAGTAGTTGCGTTCTCTTAGTATAAGATCATATTGTTGGCAAAAAGCAAGAATTTGACCTCCTCTGCCCCCATTTGGATGCTCTTTATTTCCTTCTCTTGCCTGATTGTATTGGCTAGAACTTCCAGCACTATGTTGAATAGTAGTGGTGATAAAGGACAACCTTGTCTAGTTCTGGTTCTAAGTGGAAAAGCTTTCAGTTTTACTCCATTCAGTATAATATTAGCTGTGGGTTTGTTGTAGATGGCCTCAATCAGATTAAGAAATATCCCACCTATGCTTATATATTTAAATGTTCTAGTTAGAAAAGGATGCTGAATTTTATCAAATGCTTTTTCTGCTTGTATTGAGAGGATCCTATGGTCTTTGTTTCTGCTTCTGTTTATATGGTGAATTACGCTTATGACTTATGTATGTTAAACAAGCCTTGTATCCCTGGGATGAAACTTATGTGATTGTGATGAGTGATTTTTTTTTTTTTTTTTTTT
>CAUYON010104306.1:0-35955 GCA_963573935.1 Arctocebus calabarensis | reverse complement strand
CGTGGCAGGCGCCTTAGCCCTTTGAGCCACAGGCGCCGAGCCCAATAACCTATTTTTGAAGCAGGAGTCTTTTAAAACAAAGTGGGAAGGGTGGCACCTGTGGCTCAAAGGAGTAGGTCACCAGCCCCATATGCTGGAAGTGGCGGGTTCAAACCCAGCCCCGGCCAAAAACTGTAAAACAAAAACAAAAAACAAATGTGGGAAACTGAGGCATAGAAGGCAAGTACATTGCCTAAAGCAGTGATTTTCAACTGGTGTGCTGAGAAAAATTTTAAAGATCATTAATTAATTTTTGAAAGAAGTCCAAAGCCCAGTAAGTATATACATTTTTTTACTTTTTAAATTTTTTGATCAGTTTGATTTAGATGTGCCATCGAAGTTTGACCATAGGTTCAAGTGTGCTGTGAGATAAAAAAAGGTTGAAAAACACTGGCCTAAGGTAACAAATTTAGTGAGGCATTGCTAGAATTCAAACCAGGTGTCTCTGATTCTAAGGCCCTTTACCACTAAATTACCTTGCTGTTAACTTTCCCTAAGCAATATTTGACTTCTAGGGGTTTTTAATGTCTGCTTGTAACCTATTGGCATTTACATGCATGTAGTTTTTGAATTTTCTCTAATCTTGGTTGGTGCCTGTCCTTTATTTTTTTTATTTTTTTTAATTGTTGGGGATTCATTGACAGTGAAGAAACCAGATTACAGTGATTGCATTTGTTAGGTATAGTCCCTCTTATAATTGTGTCTTGCCCCCAAAAGGTGTGTCACACACAGAGTGAGTGGTGTCTATCTTTTGATGGTGGTATAGACAGTAACAACTGTGTCTGCCACAGCTCTGGCAAATTTTTTCACTTAGCAGATCACTTTAACTGAAAAGGTGGTATAGCTTATGTTTGTTTGTTTTTTGTTGTTGCCATTTGTTTCGTTTTGTTTTTGAGACAGTGTCGCTGCCCACAGGCATCATAGCTCACAACAACCTCAAACTCTTGGGCTCAAGCCATCCTCCTGCCTCAGCTTACCTATTAGCTGGGACTGCCTGTCACCACACCTGGCTAGTTTTTTTTTCTAATTTTTGTAGAGACTGGGTCTCACTTTTGCTCAGACTGATCTTGAACTCCTGAGTCAGTCTGAGCCTACCGAGTGCTAGGATTATAGGCGTGAACCACTGTGCCAGGCCCAGCTCATTGTTTTTAAAAGAGGCCATTCCCTTATTCCTTCTTTACTGCTTCATATCAAACTAGTCAACAGATTTAAATAGATAGTTAACCTGTTCTTTTCATTCTCATTTGATCCTTCAGAAGACCCTTCATAAGACCAGCAATAAGCACACTCATTTTACAGATTTGAAAACTAAGGTCCAGGAAGGTGAAATGAATTGTTCAGGTTCATATAGTGAATTAGAGGTAGAGCTGGAGCTAGTCCTTAGGAGTCCTGGAGGTTTTCTGACTCTCAACCGAGCATTTTCTCTCTACTTAGTAAGAAGGAGGGATAACGTGAATATAATGTGCAGATCAGACCTAAAGAGAATTGTAGATCTAGACCTGGAATCCAGAGAGTTCTGAAGGGACCTCGCCTCCTCCATCCACATCTTTACCCCAGATCTCTCAAGACACATTTGAGAAATTCAGCAGAAAGGGAGAAACACCCTTCTGTAGAGTGCAACAAGGCTTTGTGACAGGGAGCTATGGGGAAGGGTCCAGCATATGTCAGTATCCCCTTATCCAGAGGAGGGTGTGAGACTCCCAGTGCTTATTAATTAGCCTGAAGTAAAGCTGGTAAGGAGGAAGCACTGGCAAGAGGAAGAACCTTTTTGTCTTCTGATCTCTTCAGGCTTTAGACTTACCCAGGCTTGGGCTGGGGTAGGACACTATTGAGGACTGAAGATGGGAGCCCTTGAGGACCTTGTCCTTAAATATCTCACTTCACATCCTGCTAACTTTGGACAAGCAAATTTCCTTCGTTTAAAATTCATAAAAAGCTGGGCTCAGTGACTCACGCCTGTAATCCTAGCACTCTGGGAGGCTGAGGTGGGTAGATTGCCTAATCTCATGAATTCGAGATCAGCCTGGTATTGTGGTGGGCGCCTGTAGTCCCAGCTGCTCAGGAGGCTGAGGCAAGAGGATTGTTCGAGCCCAGGAGTTTGATGTTGCTGTTAGGGCACTCTACCCAGGGGGAGAAAGTGAGACTCTTATCTCAAAAATAAGTAAATAAGTAGGCCGGGCATGGTGGCTCATTCCTGTAGTCCCAGCGCTGTGGGAGGCTGAGGCGGGTGGATTTCCCAGTGCTCACAGAGTTCGAGACCAGCATAAGCATGAGTGAGCCAGAGCAAAAGACCCTGTCTATACCACCAGGAAAGAACACAGCCGGGTGTTGTGGCGGGCGCCTGTAATCCCAGCTACTTGGGAGGCAACTGGCACAAAGAATCACTACAAGCAAGGACAATGGATCAAAACAAAACAAAAAAAAACAAGGAAACTAAGAAGAGTGCATGCCAACTGAAATTAAAAGCAAAATAAAAAAATAAGTAAATAAAATAGAATAAAATTCATAACTGGTCTTAAAAAAAAAAAAGTCCTTGGTTCTAGAAGCAGAAAGGAAAAGACATCTTTTCCAAAGTCTAGGCCTCAGACGTTTCATTCCTTCCCAGGCTCCTCCTTCCTTACCTACTCTCCTTCAACCCCCTTCCTCTTCTGTTTCCTCTGTTTCCTGTCCAACATCTCTTCTTAGTTTTCTCTTCTCACTTTTCCCCTAAATCATGACAACAAGAGTAGGAAAGGACACCTTATCAGCAGCTTAGTAGATATGTGATTTATATAGCTGCAAGGGCTGAGACTCAGAAGAGCATGAAGCTTGGGATTTAGGACCTTACTTTTTAGTTCTCAGAAGAGTAGATGGGACAGGTGTTTGTTTATTCATTTATTCACCCGCATGTTCCCCAAATATTAAGTACCTCCTGCCATTCTCTTCTGTGTCAGATTCTTGGGCTGTCACAATTGATAAGACCCTAATTACAGTCTTACGGGGAAGCAGTGGCCAACTACTCCTTTTCCCCAATTCAAACCATAGAATTTTGAGGTAGGAAGAACTTTAGGGTTTCTGGTCTTCCTTTCATGTTGCTGTGTAAGGCAGCCCATGAACTAAGGGAAAGCACATAGGCTTTGGAGTAAAGCAAAGCACACCCACTTAGGTTCAAATTCTAGCTCTGCTGCTTACTAGCTGTTTAACCTTGAAAGGCACACTTGTCCTGCCTGTCTTTAGTTATTTTGGTTGTAAAAGGGGCTTGCCATCACCTACTTCACAGAGTGTTTATAAGGACTAACAGTTTAACACTTAGCATCGTACCTGGGGTATAGTAGCAGCTCTTATCTTTCTGTCACCCTGAATCAAGGCCTGGTGTAAATCTTTGCTCTTTCTGTGAAGCTTCTAAGGCTACCCTAGGTCAGACTGATCTCTTTCTCCACTTTTATAGTATATAACACTCAGAGTAGTAGTCCTTTTCAGGAAGTTGATATAGTCTCATCCTGATTATGAAGTGCCTAAGGCGCAAGGACTTTTCTCAACTCATCCCTGCATCCTCCATAACACCTAACTCAGAGTTGTATACACAGCAAGGCAACCAGTAAGGCCAGTATCAGAAAATATTTTTTGACTGATAGGATAGAAGACTCATGTTAAGTACTCAGTATTTTTCTGCTGTTAGGAATTGTTAAAGACCTACCTGGAGGTCTCCCATCCTAACTCTTGGTCCTTTCCTCACCAGTTAGTTACCATATTGACTCTCACAGAATCTCTATATTGGTAGTTTGGGAATTTTATCCCTATTTTGCAGATGTGGAATCTGAAACTCAGGCTGGAACCCAGATCTCTTGGTAGGAGATAGATCCAGACTAAGGAGGAATGGGAACAGAAACCTTAGAACTGATTAGGTCTCCACTGTTTGGAAGCAGCAAGAACCTCTGCAGGGAAGAATGAGGGGACAGGGGAGCTGTATTCCTGAAGCCTTAGCTGACGGCGAGGCCCAAACTGAATATAGTTATAAGCCAGAGGTGTTTCATGGCAGAGAGAGCGCGGTGAGAACAGGTTCAGGATAACATCATAGATTAACTAGGCCTTGAAGATTAAGAAGTGTTTGAATTTGTACAATTGAAGAAGGGCATTCCCATCAGACAAAAGCATGGATGCTTGGAAAGCCCATGGTAGCACAGGTGATGGCTAGGTCATGACATACCTAGAGAGCAAGGCTAAGGTGATTGGGAACATGACATATTTTCGAGCAGGGGAGTGGAATTAGGACTGTTGCCTGATAGCATAGGTCCAATAGATTGGAGCAGAAGAGCGGGGAGAGACTACTATAACATTTTGTCCTTCCAGTGTCAATACATTTTAAGAATTATCCCAGTAGTGCAAGTAAGAATAATGTGATCCTGCTGGGCTTGGTGGCTCATGCCTGTAATCCTAGCACTTTAGGGGGCTGAGGCGGGTGGATTGCCTGAGCTCATAGGTTTGAGACCAGCCTGGGCTAGAGGGAGACCTCGTCTCTAAAAATAGCCAGGTGTTGTGATGGGTGCCCGTAGTCCCAGCTACTTGGGAGGCTGAGGCAAGAGAATCTCTTGAGTCTGAGAGTTTGAGGTAGCTGTTAGCTATGATGCCACAGCACTCTACTAAGGGTGAGAAAGTGAGACTCTGTCTCCAAGAAAAAAAAAAAAAGAATGTGATCTTGAACCAAGAGGAAGTTGACCCTAAAGGGAATAAAGAAGAGTGGTTTGGATATAGGACTCTTGGAGGAAAAAAAAACCCCCACAAAGATTTGGGAACTGTGGGAAGGAGGGGTTGAGAGCATGAACTTTTAGAATCTTAAGTACCTGAGAGAATGAATGGTTATACCATTTGCTTGAGCCATGGAGGTTGGGAAATAGGACATGAATTTAGTTTGGGTGGGTTGGAGGTGCTAATATAGTCAGTCCCCTTATCACCCACCCCCCTGGTGCTTTTGCCTTCTTTGACCTGGAACTGTATTTTAGTACCATATGTTTGCTGTTCTGTTCCAGGCCTGGAACCCCCGACGAATCCCTTCACTTGTGTTTTGGAGCCTTTCTCATTCCCTCTCTGAGATAAAACAGTGCTTAGTCTAGTACCCAGTCTGTTGTCAAGTGTGCAGTAAAAGGCTGTTAAATGGCTTTGTTGTTACCATTATAACTTTGAGATTATAGTAGCTAGAGATTAGAAGAGCTTCTGTAATCACCTGGCTTGAAGGACTCTGGAGTCATTCAACTTATATCCAGTTAAAGCCTAGACTGCAAGTAAATGGAAGAGGATGTCAGGCTTGGATATAAATGGGTGGAGGCTTTTAACTATGTCACCTACAACTAGAGAACATGATTTCTGCCTTCTTCTCTTTTGAGAAGTGGCATAAGAGTATGGTTTAGAGGGCAAGCCCTGGATTTGGCCTGGGATAAAGTCCCAGCTTCACCATCTAGACAATATAGCTTTGTGAATTGAGCACATTTACTTAACTTTTGTGCCTCAGTTTCCCCTTTAGTAAAATAATAACACCAACCTTTCAAGATTATTATAAAGATTAAATGAGTGACTATCAGTAAATAGTTTAGAATAGTGCCTGATATGTTCTGCTGTTCTCATTTCAGAGTCACCTTTAACCCTTTTCACTATCCTCAGCAGAGGGAGGTGAGAACAGAAACCTGAATCTGTCTCAGAGGGTTTGAAGGTTTGTGTCAGCTGGGGTCCAGGTTATCTAAGCCCCTGGACTCTCCTGTCTCTCAGGAACAAGACAGAGTAGAGTTGTCTAAAACAGTGATCCTCAATCTTTCCTGCACCAGTTTGTGCACGGTTGGACAGATGGGTGGGGGTATTGGGGGATCCCTCACAGGTTGTGATACAGGTGATGGGGGAGTGGCTATAAATACCAATCAAGGGATGAGAGTTTGCCCACCTGCTGTTAACCTCCTGTTGTGCAGCCCTCCTTTTAGTTCCTAACATCCCACAAGACCTGTCCAAGGGCTGGAGGTTGAGGACCCAGGTATAGAAAACTTGAGTTCCACTCCCAGTTTTACCACTGACTTAACCTTGATCTTGGGCAAGTCAGCTAACCTCTGAGGCTTTTTAATCTCTTATTTAAAATTGAAGGCATAGGGCAGCGCCTGTGGCTCAGTGGGTAGGGTGCTGGCCCCATATACCAAAGGTGGCAGGTTCAAACCTGGCCCTGACCAAACTGCAACAACAACAAAAAATAAAATAAAATAAAATAGAGGACATAAATAATTCCTTTGTGTGTGTATAGTGTATATTTAATTCTCCTTGTCACTCCATTTTAGCTGTATTGGCCTTCTTGTTCCATAAACATACCAAACTTACTCTTGCCTTTTATGCCACAGAACCTTTGTTCTTGTTATTCTCACTCTCTGGACCACTTTTTTCAGATCTTTGTACATATTATACCCTCACATTTTTCAGAGTATAATAATGTCCATTTGTCACTCTTTGGAGAGGGTGAGATTCTACTTTTACCCTTTGTTATTCTTTCTCCCCTTACCTTTATTTATTCATTCATTTATTTATTTTGAGACAGAGCCTCAAGCTGTCACCCTGGGTAGAGTACTGTGGCATCACAGTTCACAGCAATCTCCAACTCCTGGGCTCAAGTGAATCTCTTGTCTCAGTCTCCCACGTAGCTGGGACTACAGGCACCTGCCACAATGCTCGGCTTTTTTTTTTTTTTAGTTGGTAGTTGTCATTGTTGTTTGGCAGGCCTGGGCTGGATACGAACCTGCCAGCTCTGGTGTATGTGGCTGGTGTCTTAGCTGCTTGAGCTACAGGCGCCAAGCCACCCTGTTTTATTTTTATAGCACTTAGCACTACTTGAAATTATGTATTTAAATTAACCTATCTTTTGCTAGGATGCAAAATGTGTGAAGGCAGGAACTTAGAATGCTCATACTGCCCTGAGTTCTTACCTGTTCTGAGGAGGACCCTTGACAAGCTCTCTCTCTGTTACAGGTGATCCTTGTTCCCAGAGACAGCTGGTGTTGACCTGTGTAACCCAGAGGAGGAAATAGCTGGCTAAGCATAGCCTTTGTACTGGTGAGTGAAGATGTCTGGGAAAACTCTGGATAAGCTTGGGCCAAGATAAAGGGTAATTAATTAGCTTGGGGATTAGTTTGCCATTAATAAAGAAAACTTACAGGTGATTACTTTTCTACTCAGTGTCTAAGAGATTGAATGTTGGCATAGGCAACCTCCTGAACTAGGAGAACAGTTGAGATTGGTTTAGTAGAGCTGCCATGATAAATGTCTTGGATCATTTGCCATGAATAAGGTAGAACAGGCTTGCTGCTTTTTCTTCTGCTGGAGCTTATCTGGGGACCTGGCAACTGTATCTGTCCTCTCTTCAGGTCTTTGAGCCACAGGCGCCGCCCAGATCTCATTTAATTTAGACAAACCCCCGCCTTATGCCCTTCTCCTTTTGAGATGGGATCTTGTTTTGTTGTCTAGAAAGTCCTTTTTTCTTTCTTTCTTTCTTTTTTTTTTTTTTGAGACAGTCACAATAGAGTTTGTGGCATCATAGCTCACAGCAACATCAAACTCTTTGTGCTCAAGAGATCCTCTTGTCTCAGCCTCCCACGTAGCTGAGATTACAGGTACCTGCCATAAGCCAGGCTATTTTTACAGATGGGATCTTGCTATGCTTTGGGGAGTCTCCTGAGCTCAGCAATCCACCTGCTTCAGCCTCCTAGAGTCCTGGGATTATAGGCATGAGCCACCATGCCTGGCTGCCTAGGTTATTCTTGAATTCCTAGGCAAGTGATCCTCCTGAATAGCTGGGATTACAGGTATGTACCACTGTACTTCTTTTTATTTTATTTTGTTTTATTTTTTTTTTTTTGAGACAGAGCCTCAAGCTGTCACCCTGGATAGAGGGCCGTGGCATCACAGCTCACAGCAACCTCCAATTCCTGGGCTCAAGCGAGGCACCCACCACAACGCCTTGCTATTTTTTGGTTGCAGCCATCATTGTTGTTTTTGTGGGCCCGGGCTGGATTTGAACCTGCCAGCTCAGGTGTACGTGGCTGGCGCCTTAACCCGTTGAGTCACAGGTGCCGAGCCTTTATTTTATTTTTTTTGAGACAGAGCTTCAAGCTGTTGCCCCTGGGTAGAGTGCTGGGGCATCACAGCTCACAGCAACCTCTAACTGCTGGGCTTAAGTGATTCTTTTGCCTCAGCCTCCCAAGTAGCTGGGACTACAGGCACCCACCACAATGCCCAGCTATTTTTTGGTTGTAGTTGTCGTTGTTTGGCAGGCCTGGGCTGGATTCAAACTCACCAGCTCTGGTGTATGCGGCTGGTGCCTTAGCTGCTTGAGCTACAGACGCTAAGCCTATACCTGTTTCTAAAATCCCGTCTTATAGATGAAGAAATTGAGGCTCAGGAAGCTAAAGTAAATTGCCCATGGTTAATACCTGGGAATTTTACAAGGTTGATGTTAGGACCCTGTTCATTATAACTATAAATATTAATACAATTGTTCTTACTCACTTGGCAGGGTTTCCTTGGGTTGCTAATCTCCTTGTAATCCTGATTTTTCTTAGAGAGTTAAAGAAGATAGACTTTCTTAGACATTCAGGAAGGAGATTCAGTTAAGGGACCCAGCAGTGCAGGTAGGAATTGGAAGTCTCCTTATGAGCAGTAGTATTTCTGAGGGGACTAATAGTCTGAAAGGAAGAACCTTCAAACAGGCAGAAGCCCAGGCTAATTGTGACTTGAAGGAGAAGAAAACATCTGTAATACATGGTGTCCCTTAAACACTTAGGCTAGCACGAGATAGAGACCTGGAGAGCTGGATTGAAGTTGGGAAAACTGGGTTTTGATCCTCCTTTACATGTGCCCTTGGACAATGTTCATTTCCCTATTTATAAATTTGGAGTTCCTCCCTGTCACCCTACATGTCTATTGTGTGTATATTAACCATGTAAGGTTGTTGTAGAGAATGAAAGGAAAAATACAAGTTGAGAAGCTTTATGAATTATAAAATAGCATTAGCAAAAAAAGAAACTGGGAAGGAAGCATTATGAATGTTTGAGTTCATTTTCTGTTGCTATAAAGGAATCCCTGAGTTTAGTTAATTTATTGAAAAAAATTTTATTTTCTGATGTCTGAGGGCATCTGCATCTGTCGGGGACCTCAGGCTGCTGCTACTTCTTCTAGAAGGTAAAGGGAAATGAATGTGTGCAAAGGTCATATGGAGAGAGGATAGCAAGAGGGGGGAGATGCCAGGCTCTTTTTAACAGTCAGCTCTTCCAAGAACTATGGAGTGAGAACTTGCTTCCCTTCCTTTCTGGGGAGGGCATTAATCTATTCATGAAAGCCTTGCCCCCAGCAACCTAAATACCTTGCATTAGTCCCCACATCGAGCATTTGGAATAAAATTTTCACAATAGGTTTGGAGGGATTAAACATCCAAAGTATAGCTGTGTTAGGGCACTTCAGCCCCCAAAGGTAAAAGGGACAGTTTTTCCTTGAAAATTTGCACTATCAATCTTCTGTGCCATTCTCCTCTCCTCCTCCTGCAAGTCCTACCTATAACTCAGTCTTTTCCACAGGAAAAGGATTCTGGGGCATAATCAACAAAGCCAGGCAGCATTGGCATCCACAATTTACAGAGTGCAGCTTTAAATGGATTCATAAACCCTGGCTGCAAGACTACTGCTGGCATAGATAGTAAAAACAGTTTTCAGGCCCTTACCAGTAGGAGTAACGACTCACTGACTAGGTCTAGTGTAATGTTAGCTTGTTCCTTGCTGTCATCTCAGAAGAGGAAGACCTTAGGTTCACTGCCTGCCCCCTTGACTGCTAGGGGAAAAGGCAACTTACCTTACACCCTCATATCTTTTTTTTTTTTTTTTTTTGAGACAGTCTCAGGTTGTCGCCCTTGGTAGAGTGCTATGTTATTACAGCTCACAGCAACCTCAAACTCTTGGGCTCAAGCGATCTCTTGCCTTTTTTCATTTTAAGTAGAGGCAGGGTCTCACTCTTTTCTCAGGCTGATCTTGAACTTGTGAGCTGAAGCGATCCATACACCTTGGCCTCCCAGAGTGCTAGGATAACAGGCATGTGTCACCAGGCCCATCCTCTGTGGCCGGGTTATTAATAGGCCACAGACTTGTACTATAGTGTCTACTATATGTGTATTATTAGTCACTGTACTGAATGGTCTACTTAAATTTATTTCATTTTCTTAGCAACTTGGGAGATAGGTGGTGATATTCTTGTTTTATAAATTATTTGAGACTTAGAGAAGGATGTGTAGGCAGTGATTGGAAAAGCTAAGCTTAGAACCCAGAAAAACCTTGGGTAAGGTTTCTCTATTATCCTAAATTGGCTCTTTTTCCTATGATCTAAAGCTCTGGGTCCTTCTCAGCCTCTTGGGCCAGTAATGTCTCCCCCACTTCCCCATTTTAACTCATTCTCTTATGTAATTTTTTTTTTTTTTTACACTTTTTGGCGGGGGCTGGGTTTGAACCCGCCACCTCTGGCATATGGGGCCGGCGCCCTACTCCTTTGAGCCACAGACACCACCCCTCTTAGGTAAATTATTTTTAAGACATTAATTTGTTCATTGACTGTTTATTTGTGCATCTATCATGTACCAGGCATAGTTTCAAGTAGATGTAGCAGTGCATGAAATAGTTTTCTCTCTTCTAGTTTAAATTCTAGTGAAGGAAAGCTGATAAACAAATGAATAAATATGAAGAAAAATGAAGCAGGATAAGGGAATAGGGAGAGACTATATTATCATAGAAGATGACTCTGAAAAGAAAATAAAATCTGTGCAGAAATATATAGGAACTGATGTAGTAAGTTGTGAGTACATCTTGGAGAGGAACATTCCAGGGATACAGAATTTAGTTTCAGAGGTCCTAAAACAGGCATGTTTATTGTGTTTGAGGAACAAAAGGAGGCCAGTGTGGCTATAGACAAAGTAAGCAAAGGGGGAGGGTAGATTGGGACCAGATAATGTAGCGAATTATTCTGAGTGAGTTAGAAAGCTAGTGGAGAGTTTTGAGTAGAGGAATTACTTCATCCAACAATTAAAAGAAAAAAAAAGAAAGAAAAAAAAAACCCTCTGCCCGATTGCACAACAAGGTTTTCTAATACAATGTTGAATAGAATAGAACTGGTGAAAGTAGATGGTTTTACCTTGTTCGCAATTTTAAGAGGAAGGTATTTTAGCTATCTATATGTTGTGTGAGTGTGGCTTTGGTCAGGCTAAAGAAGTTTCCTTTTATTTCTAGTTTATTGAAAGATTTTATTATGAATGGGTGTTGAATTTTGTTGATTGTGCACTTTTTGTCCTTTATTCTTGTACATTAACAGTATAATGTTTTTCAGATTTTTTTTTTTTTTTTTTTTAAGAGACAGAGTCTTACTTTATTGCCCTTGGTAGAGTGCCGTGGTATCATAGCTCTCAGCAACCTCAAACTCCTGGATTTAGGTGATTCTCTTGCCTCAACCTCCCGAGTAGCTAGGACTACAGGTGCCCACCAGAATGCCCGCTATTTTGTTTGTTGTTGTTGTTGTTGTAGTTTGGCCGGGGCTGGCTTCTAACCTGCCACCCTCGGTGTATGGGACTGGCGTCCCACCCACTGAGCCACAGGCACCGCCCAGATTTCTTTCTTTCTCTTTTTTTCTTTTTTTGGTATGATACAGAGCCTCAAGCTGTCGCCCTGGGTAGAGTGCCATGGCATCACAGCTCATAGCAACCTCCAACTCCTAGGCTTAAATGATTCTTTTGCCTGCTCCTAAGTAGCTGGGACTACAGGCGCCTGCTGCAATGCCCAGCTGTTTTTGTTTTGTTTTGTTTTTTTGGTTGTAGTTGTCATTGTTGGCAGGCCCAGACTGGATTCCATCCCACCAGCTCCAGTGTATGTGGCTGGCGCCTTAGCGACTTGAGCCACAGGTGCTGAGCCTGTTTTCCAGATATTAAACTAACCTTGCATTCCGAGAATAAATCCCACTTGATTGTACCGTATAATTATTTTATATGGTATTGGCTTTGATTCACTGGGGAGTATTGATTGATCTGTAGTTTTCTTTTGTTATCTTTGCCTCGTTTTGGTATCAGGACAATTGTGGCCTCATAAAATGAACTGGAGTGTTCCTCCTCTGTTCTCTGAAAGAGTTTGAAGGATTGGTATTATTTCTTCTTAAATCTTTTTTTTTTTTTATCGCTCTCGGTAGAGTGTTGTGCCATCACACTGCTCACAGCAACCTCCAACTCCTGGGCTTAGGCGGTTCTCTTGCCTCAGCCTCCTGAGTAGCTGGGATTACAGTTGGCCTGCCATAACGCCTAGCTATTTTTTTGTTGCAGTTTGTCCAGGGCTGGGTTTGAACCCACCACCCTCAGCATATGGGGCTGGCGCCCTACCCACTGAGCCACAGTTGCCACCCTCTTCTTAATTCTTTGATAGAATGCACCAATGAAGTCACATGGGCCTTGGCTTTTCTTTTTGAGAAGATTTTAAAGTTACTAATTCAGTTTTTTTCTTGTTATAGATCTACTTAGATTTTTTTATTTCTTTTTGTTTGTTTGTTTATTTATTTTATATTTGAGACAGTCTCACTATGTTGCCCTTGGCAGAGTGTTGTGGCATCACAGCTCACAGCAACTTCCAACTCTTGTGAATAAGTGATTCTCTTGCCTCAGCCTCCAAGTGGCTGGGACTGTAGGCGCCTGCCACAACACCTGGCTATTTTTTAATTGCAGTTGTCATTACTGATTTTAGCTGGCCCTGGCTGGATTCAAACCTGCCAGCCTCGGTGTATGTGGCCAGGGCCCTACACACTGAGCTATGGGCACTCCCTAGGTTTTTTCTTTCGTTTTGAGTCACTTTTGATAATTTGTCTTTCTAGAGATTTGTTTATTTCATTGTTTTGTTTGGTAATTTGTGTTTTCATCATCTTTTTTTTTTTTTAAGTTTAGCTAAAGGTTTGTTAATTTTGTTGATATTTCCTGTGATTTCATTGTTTTTCTAGTCCATTGATTTCTTACCTCGATCTTTATTATTATATAATTTCTATTTGTTGTGAGTCTAGTTTGCCTTTTTTCTAGATTCTTAAATCTCCTTTTTTTTTTTATGTTTAGCTAAAGGTTTAATTTTGTTGATATTTCCAAAGAATCAACTTGTGATTTCATTATTTTTCTAGTCCATTGATTTCTTACCTTGATCTTTATTATATAATTTCTGTTTGTTGTGAGTCTAGTTTGCCTTTTTTCTAGATTCTTAAGTATTAGGTTATTGACTTTTGAGGTACTGCACAGCCTAAACCAAACTCTTTTCAGGTTTTACTACTCCCAGAAGCAGTAGTAGTGTACCATCATCCTTCAGGGTGTAGGGATGAATGACCAAAGTGGGCCTGGTAGCTTAGAAAGGCAGAAGTCTAATTATTTGAGCATGTGGGATCCTGGGGGGAAAAAGGGGAGTTTGAGAGAGGCCTCTGAAGCAGCTATCTCTATTTACTCTCCACTGAGGAATTTAACAGTATTTTATTACTTTGGTTCCAGAAACAGGGTTCCTATAACAGCAAAGCAATTAAGTCCAGCTTGCTTAGGGGGAAAAGAATAAACCGCATGCAAAGGGCTTTGGGCGCTACTGGGTCCTGGGTCTCTCTGCTTCTTTACCCAGTTTCTTTTTCTTTTTCTTTTTTTCTTTCTTTCTTTCTTTTTTTTTTTTTGTATAGGCAGAGTCTTACTTTATCGCCCTCGGTAGAGTCACACCTCACAGCAACCTCCAACCCCTGGGCTTAGGTTATTCTCTTAACCTCAGCTTCCCAAGTAGCTGGGACTATAGGTGCCCATCAGAACACCCGGCTATTTTTTTTTTTTTTTTTGCAGTTGGCTGGGGCCGGGTTTGAACCTGCCACCCTCTGTATATGGGGCCGGTGCCCTACCCATTGAGCAACAGGCACCACCCAGTTTTTTTTGTTTTTTTTTTTTAAACCCAGTTTTCATTCATTAAAACTAGGGCGGCTCTTTCTGTTCCAGTGGATCAGCAGGCCAGAGAAGAATCAGCCAAACAGAAGATGGACAGATGAGTGCTACAGGTTAGATCAGCTAGAGGGCAGTTGTAGTGGTATTGGCTGTAGCAATGAGACAGGGTCTTGAGCCCAAGAATGCATCCAAGATATCAGAATCTAAGGTGTGGAATAGCAGATCAGGAAACTAACGTCCATCAGCACTATGGTGCTAGACCCCTAAGACAAGTGAAAGATGAATAAAGGGAATGTTATTATCCAGTGGGGCAGATGCAGGGGCGGGCGGAAGCCACCCATTTTATAAAAACCTCATTAGCACAAAGCAGAAATTAATTCTTTGGCATTATCTGTCATTTTATATTACTTGAGTCTCCATTGTCTATTTGGTCCCTTCCTCACCATCCTCCATACCCTCAGTTACCATAATCTGTCAAGAGTTAACTATACTAAGTGGGTAGAGCAGTGATTTTTCAACTGGTATGCTGCGAGAGGATCTTAGGTGTGCTGTGAGAAATTTTAAAGATCATTAAATTATTTTTGAAAGAAGTTCTCAAAGCATAGTAAGTATATTCTTTAACTCCTTTTTTTGTTTTAATCAGCATAATTTAAGTGTGCCATGGAAGTTTATAGGTTCAAGTGTGCAGTGAGATAGTAAAGGTTGAAAAATACTGGTGTAGAGCAGGAGACTAAAGAAACTTGTGGTGTAACTGGTCTTTGGGAAGATTAATTAGTTATATCTTTCCCACCATTTTGTATATTCTTTTAAACCTTAGGCCATATGATGATGCTGGGGAACGAGGAGACTTTAAAGCCACATTTATCAAGATTTTGAGTATTTGCTGTGACATTTATTTTCTGTGTGACTAACCTCTCTGAGGTAGTTTGCTCATCTGTAGAATGGGAATAATAAATGCCTGCTGTATATGGTTATTGTATTGCTAATAGGAGATGATGAAAAAACTGGCTGTCTAGTGATTGGAATAAATTCTGATACTATGTGTTCAGTGTCACATTGAATTAGCAGAGTATGGTAACTCAGGCTTTTCACCATGTTCTACTAACTCTCAACCTTGGGAAAGCATTTTATCAAGGGGCCTCAGTTTCATCTACAGAGAGGAAAGGAGGTAGAAACCTGACCTGCAATTGCTGATGTCTCTTCTTATTCTCTGCCTCCAAGGTCACAATGGTCTGCAGTCCACAAGGACAAAGAGTCAACAGGGACCGAAGGGAAAGCCTCACCTTCAGTGCTGCTTCAGGCTATAGCAGGGACAGTTAAAAGGAAAGAGCTATTATCTATAGTGAGGTGTTAGAAGTGGCTGGAAGTCTGCTCCAGGGGCAGTGATCTGCCTGTCACCAACATTTGGAATAGAAATATCTGAGAGAAGATCATAACACCTGGAAGGTTGGAAACTGAGTGGCTAGAAAGTAAGAGATGGACCATAAGGCATAGAACTTAGTTTGTATTCTGTCCTTCTGGGTGTTCCAATAAGTTTGAAAACCACTTACTGGGTATTCCCAGTCAAGCTATTTCTTTTTTCATATCCTCCACATCTCCATCTGTAAAAATGAGTTATTCATCCAGTGTATTCTCCAAGGGATGACTGTCTGGATTTTATTATCCATTTTCTTCTGGTTCTTAAGCTGTATTTGTACCTTAGCTTTTGCTCTTGGTATTGATGATTTCATTTATATGAGAAGGATTTTCATCCAGCCAGGCTCTGTCTAATCTTAGAGTGTTTAGAATGCCCTTATTTATTTGTTTATTAAATTTCAAGTTAATGTGAGGGTACAAACAACCAAAGCATAATATTTGAATTTGCTAGGTAGAGTCCCTCTTGTAGCTATGCCCTGCATCCCAAAAGGTGTGCCATACACTCCTACATTGTGCCCATTCAATGGGAGCACCCCAAACTCCTTCTCCCTTCTTTTGCTGCCCTTCCTCCCAACTTGAATTGAAATGAGTTTTTCTTCTACATGGGAATGAATTAGATTGTCTGCTGGCTTCATATCAGTATCGAGTACATCAGAGATTTGCTTTTCCATTCTTTTTTTGAGACAGAGTCTTACTTTGTTGCCCTTGGTTGAGTGCCGTAGTGTCAAAGCAACCTTGAACTCTTGGGCTCAAGCAATTCTCTTGTCTAAGCCTCCCCAGTAGCTGGGACTATAGGTGCCCACCACAGTACCCTGCTAATTTTAGAGACAAGGTCTCACTCTTGCTCAGGCTGGTCTCGAACCTGTGAGCTCAGGCTGTCCACCCACCTTGGCCTCCCAGAGTGCTAGGATTACAGGCGTGAGCTACTATGTCCAGCCTTTAGAATGCTCTTGAAACTCCAGTTTTAGGCTATTAAGAATCATTCAGTTTTCAAGTCTAGAAATGCCCTTGTCTACCTGAACCTGAAAGAGAGTGCAGCAGAGTAGAAAGACTACAGGCTTTGACAGTACACCCTGAATTCAAATTCCTGCAAGTACTAGTGTAATCTTTCTGAGCCATAGTATCATCATCTGAAAGTGGGAATAGTGATAATAGAATAGGCACACAGAGAATTGTTATGCAGCAGAAGAAAGAAAAAACTGAGGTCCCAAGAGGTGAAGTCAGCTGCTCAGGTTCAGGCTCAGACCAGAACCCAGGTCTTTTGTCTCATTCCATGGTGTTCTCCCCTAGAGCCAAGGTCATTTGTACCCATATTATGTAGCAGCAAAGATTGGAACTGAAACTCTGTCAGCTTTCTTAACCTTTCTACCAACTGCCTCCTCAATTCCCTTGTGTGTGTCAATAACATAGCTATACTTATTTTAAAAACAAGTGCTCCAATAAGCACTCCTGTTTGATTTGCTTTGGTTGGTACAGGATACAGATGCTCTTAGAATAGCACAGCAGACTCTCCAAATCAGCCCATTCCCATTCTGAGGCACTCACAGCTCTGTTCTGCTGCTGGCTGGGGTTTGTCCCCAAGTCTTCCCTACCTGTCACATAAATCACAGTCTTCTTTTGCTTTTGCCCTTTTCCTCTTGAATAGGAAGAAGTACGATTTATTTAACATTTATTGTGTGCATACTCTGTGTCAGGTGTTGTGATAGGTACTTTAAATAGATAATCTCAATCTTTATAACTCAGTAAGCTATCAATAGTTTTATAGGGGAAAGCTGAGGCTCATTGAATTTACTGAGGTCACATCTAGTTTGTGAAGGAACTGAGGTTTGAACTCAGATTCTGAGCCCATAAACTCTTTCACAAGTACTATACTGCCTTCCTGGCCTCCAGCCACAGCCCATCCAGGAGGATATAGTGTTCAGGAATATTCAGGAAGAGGCATTTGGTGGCCTGGGTATGATGGGACTATCTTTCATGCCTGCAATCCATTATCCCAAGAGTTTCTTCTCTACTGGGCCTCAAACCAACTTGTCCAGAACTCAAGTGTGGAACCCAGAGATCCACGCACTAACAGAGAGGCTAGGTTTTTATCTTCAACATGGAACAGAGTCCCTTGTTAAAAGCATACTTGTTTTCGTTTCTTCTTTTTATTTTTGGGAGACAGTCTCACTTTGTAGCCTTAAGGAGAGTAACATGGCATTGTAGCTCACAGCAAAGTCAGCTCTTAGGGCCAAGTCATCCTCTTGCTTTAGCCTCCCAAGTATTTGGGACTGCAGGTGCCTGCCACACTGCTCAGCCGTTTTTATTTTATTTTGTTTTGTTTTGTTTATTTTTTTATGAGACAGAGCCTCAAGCTATCACCCTGGATAGAGTGTTGTCGCATCACAGCTCACAGCAATCTCCAATTCCTGGGTTCAAGTGAGTCTCCTGCCTCCGTCTCCCAAGTAGCTGGGACTACAGGCGCCCGCCACAAAGCCCGGCCATTTTTTTGGTTGCAGCCATCATCGTCGTTTGGCGGGCCCAGGCTGGATTTGGACCTGCCAGCTCAGGTGTACATGGCTGGCACCTTAGCCTGTTGATCCACAGGCACCGAGCCTACCCAGCTGTATTTAGAGATGGGGTCTCCCTCTGGGTCAGGTTGATCTCAAACTGGTGAGCTCCAGCGATCCACCCGCCTCAGCTCCCAGAGTACTAGGATTACAGGCATGAGCTACCGCGTCCAGCCCCATACTTGTCATTTTCAACGTTGAATGGAGAGTATTTCAAGCAATAAGCCTCCTTGTACACCTCCTTGTAACACTGAAGTACACGGAAAGAAAGAGGAAAAGTTTGTACACATCAACCTTGATGAGCTTCCTCCAGGGACCTAACAGGAGAGGAGACATACACACATAAAAGAATTTTAGGTATAAGATTATTCTGATAGGTTTTTAGATCTGTACTAACTTCAGTTTGCAAACCATTTTGCCTTCAGAAATTGTACTATAAGGAAGGGATCCCCCTTTATGTTGCAGAGTCAGGACCTAGAACCCATATCCTTTGTCTTTTTTTTTTTCTTTTTTGAGACAGTGTCTCACTAAGTTGCTATTGGTAGAGTGCCGTGGCGTCACAGTTCACAGCAACCTCCAACTCTTGGGCTTATGTGATTCTCTTGCCTCGGCCTCCCAAGTAGCTGGTACTACAGGCACCCACCACAATGTCCATCTATTTTTTTTGTTGTAGTGGTCATTGTTTAGCAGGCCCAGTCTGGGTTCAAGCCCCCCAACCCCAGTGTATGTGGCCGCTGGCCTAACCGCTGAGTATGGTTAAGTTCTTAATCTTAAGGCCAGTGAGTCTAAGTCCTCCCTGACAGAGTTCTATTCCTAGCCCTGGGCTGTCCAACCTTCAGTTGCAAAAGGAACAGGTCTTTTACTCTCTGTCCCTTTTGGAGCCTTCCTCTATCCTTTTGTCCCCTTCCTCCCTGATTCATTCTCAATTGCTAAGGACTTCTTAATGAGACCCCGTCTACTGAGGTATTTTTAGACATAGAGTGAGAGGAGGTATTTTTGTCGGTGCATTTTCCCCCTGAGTTATTTGCCATAAACTCATGAAATTTTATGATATCAGACTGGAAAGGGACCTTAACTGACAATCCTCAGGTTTACAGAAACGGCTGCTGTGGTGACAGCAGCAGCAGGAAGCCTAGTGGCTTAGCCTCCCCACTGCCTTGCCATAGACAGTCTTGAGGTATCTATCTGCCTTACATCAGCAGAGTTCCCAGGATCACCATTTGTCTAACAGCACTGACCTAGACCATCTTGGTCATTTTGTAATTGTGAAGTTGATGTCCAGTGAAGAAGAGGAGGTAATGTGCCCTGACTCTCAGCCTACTGCCCTTTCTGCAACACTGAATTTTATGTCATTTCATAAGTTACCACCCATCATACTTTTCTGGCATCTTGTGCCTAGGTGTAAGGCTTCTCTTATTTCCTGAAAAGTGGGTCCTGTAAAGTAGGCAGGCCTATGGTTGTGTTTCAGGGCACAGTTCTCATACATAAAAGCAAGTATTTGTCAAGTTTTGTTTAACTGGTGTGGAAACCAGCAGAAAGAGAGTAGCTGAGAAACTGGATTTAGGTTATTGGAAGAAGGATTGCTGAAATAAGATTGCTAAATTAGATTCTGAATTGGTTAATATCCTTTTGTTGTTGCAGTTTGGCTGGAGCCGGGTTTGAACCTACCACCCTTGGTATATGGGGCTGGTGCCTTACCCACTGAGCCACAGGTGCCGTCCTGAATTGGTTAATACTTAATCAAAATTAAATTTTGGAGTTACTTTCTCTGCTTAAAAACATGTACCTTTTCAGTTTTCTACACATTAACCTCTAACTTGGCAGACTTCTAAACATTTGAGCACTAAGTTGTTTAAATGTTCTAATAAACATTTTGGCCCTAAGAATAAGTCATACAAAGTTCCATTTTCCAAGAATCTCAGATGCATAATAAATTATGTTCTAACATGACTTTAAGAGGTTACACATCATACTTATACCTGGCAGGGGAGATACCATGATCATGAAGGTGGTTTTCCCAGGGCGAGGCTTATCCATTGCACTCCGGATGTGCTGACCCCTGCGATTTCCCCAAATGTGGGAAACTCAACTGCATACTTTGTGGTAGTGGGGGACTGCGTTCGTGCTTTCCCCTATAAAAAAAAGAAGAAAAAAAGAGGTTACATGTCATCTTTTTGCCTTATTTTCAAGTTTGGATAATTTTCTTCAACGTACAGCCACTGAACATAATCAGAACTTCTTGTATTAAAGCTAGCTAGAGCAATACAACCCGGGAAGGTACTTTTCTGCTCAGGACACAGACCTGACCTCTTCACTGCAATTTCTGTGTGTTAACAGCCATGGGCAAGATCTTGGGTTCTTTCTCTTGCAGCTTTGCATGTGCTTTTGGCCTTTGCTTATCCTAGACTTGTTTCTTCCCCTTCTCCTGGTCAAGGGGGCTCTTCAGTTGTTTGTAGTTGCCCTTGGGGCCAGCTTGGATGCAAAGAAGTTACAGAGTTCCACCTAGAGGAAGTTGATATCCCATGCAGAGCCAGTTCTACTTATAGTAAAGTAGTCATCTCATTTCATTATCTAGTTGTTTCTCTGAACAGCTTTTGCCCATCTTCCCATCCCCATCACTATTACCTAAGCCCAGATTTTAATTATCTGTTACTGGGACTATTTTCATTATCAATTCATTTGCCTCTATATGTCTAATCTTTGCCCCTGAAATATAAGCTCCTTTTCTCTCACCTAGGCTTTTAAGGCACAAGTCTTTTATTTATTTATTTATTTTTTGCAGTTTTTGGCTGGGGCCAGATTTGAACCCACCACCTCCAGTATATGGGGCTGGAGCCCTACTCCTTAAGCCACAGGAGCCACCCATAAGTCTTTTTTTTTTTTTTTTTTTTTTTGAGACAGAGTCACACTATGTTACCCCTAGGTTGAGTGTCATGGCATCACAGGTAATAGCAACCTCAAACTTCTTGGCCTTAAGTAATTCTCTTGCCTCAGCCTCCCAAGTAGCTGGGGCTACAGGAGCCCAGCACAATCGCCCACTATTTTTGTTGTTGTTTTTGTTGTTTGTCATTGTTGTTTAGCAGGCCTGGGCCCGGTTCCTGCCAGTTTTAGTGTATATGGCTGGCGCCCTAACCACTGAACTATGGGTACCAAGCCCACAAGTCTTTTTTTTTTGAGACAGTCTCACTTTGTCACCCTTGGTAGAGTGCTGTGGCATCACAGCTCAAAGCAACCTCCAGCTCTTGGGCTTAGGCGATTCTCTTGCCTCAGCCCCCCAGACGCCCATCACAACACCTGGCTGGTTTTTTTTGTTGTTGTTGTTGTTGTAGTTTGGCTGGGGCCAGGTTTGAACCCACCACCCTCAGTATATGGGGCCGGCATCTTACTCACTGAGCCACATGTACTGCCCGCCCACAAGTCTTTTTTTTTTTTTTTTTTTTGAGACAGAGTCTCAAGCTGTCACCCTGGATACAATGCTGTGGCATGGCATCGGAGCTCACAGCAACCTCCAATTCCTGTGTTCCAGCAAGTCTCCTGCCACTGCCTCCCAAGTAGCTGGGACTATAGGCGCCTGCCACAACGCCCGGCCATTTTTTGGTTGCAGCCGTCATTGTTGTTTGGCGGGTCCGGGCTGGATTCAAACCCGCCTGCTCAGGTGTATGTGGCTGGAGCCTTAGCCCATTGAGCCACAGGCGCCAAGCTAGCCCATAAGTCTTATTTCTATCACTTCTCTGCTCATGAAACCTCTAAAATAAATTTAATCTTTTTAGTGTGACATTCAAGGGTCTGCAAAGACAATTTCTCCACTTTTTCTAGCCTTTTCTTCAACCTCCTTTTTCTTGTGCTCTCTGTTCCATGGACCTTTATACTAGTGGGTAGGAATATTAGAGAAATCAACTTTTGGGCAGTATGAAGGAAGAACTTCCTAATCAAATCTGCCAGTGAAGATTAGGAAATGTTCTTTGTTGTGCTGCCCGTGTTAGGATAAAATTTGATAAACATTTGTGCCAGGGAGTAGATCCTTAGGGACAAGGAGAAGCCAAACACATGGTTAAGGCCTTTGGAGCCCAGAATTGATTAAGGAAGACAAGCAGGTAAAGTAAGTCTATAGTGACAATCATTATAAATGGGAGCATGTGGAGTGCTTTAGGAGTTTGGGAAGGGAACGTTAAACTGTCTGAGAGGTCAAAAAGGAATTCATAGAAGAGGTGATCTCTGAGTTGGACTTCAGAGGTGAGGTATTTGCCAATTGCTAAAGAGAAACAGTAGCTTTCAAGCAAAGAGACCAGAGAGGGTAGCAGGATAGAGGCTTACATATGTGTTTCAGAAAAGGGAAAGTAGTTCAGTGTAGCCAGAATATAAGGATTTTGGGGATAGGAGTATGGTAAGGGTTTAAGTTACCAAAAAAGTTAGAACCAAACTGTGAATGACCTAATATTTCAGGCTCTTCTGTATATGCTGAGTTTTATGTATAGCATATAATAATGACTCATGAATTAAGTGATAAGTATTTGTCTATTTGTACATGCATGTAGTATGTAGTAGCTATGTTAGGATGTATATGTCACGAAGAACCATTGAGGGGAGGCACATATCAAAAATTAGAGGCAAAAAAAAAAAAAATTGGAGGGAAACAGACAGTTTAGACCTAACCTCATCCAGGCTTGGAACTTCTGAAATGTTCATCAGTTCCACCAGCCCATAAGTTAGTCACAGCATATGTATATTGGAAAGGGACTTAGGGACCAGTAATTTATGCATACATCAGTTATTCATTCAACAAATGCCAGATGCTGCTCTGACAGCCGGGATATGGTAATGAACAAAACAAGGACTACCTTTATGGAAATGGAGAACAGAAAATGAGTAAATCAGTAATTACTGTATAATGAAGAAAGATAAAGGTGAAGTGGTCAGAGAAGGCCTTTATAAGGAGGAAGATCATTTCCAGCTGAGAGAATAGCAGGAAAATGTTTGAAGCAGAGCATGTTTGTAGAATAATTAGAAGGCAGCCATTGTAGATGGTGCAGCACCAGTGAGGGGAAAAGAGGCAGGAGATAAGGCTGGAGAGGCGGGCAGCTGAGACCAGGACATACAGGGCACCGGGGTCCATTTGGCTGGTGAGGAAATGAGGCTGCCATGTAGCCAGGGCCACAACAGCAAATTAAGAGCAAGGCCAGGATTGGTATTGTTCTGGTTTGGCCTGTTTTCCTTTGCTCCCCGCCATTTATTTTTATTTTTTTGAGAAGAGCCTCAAGCTGTCACCCTGGATATAGTGCTGAGACATCACAGCTCACAGCAACCTCCAATTCTTGGGCTCAAGCGAGTCTCTTGCCTCCGCCTCCCAAGTAGCTGGGACTACAGGCGCCCGCCACAATGCCTGGCCATTTTTTTGGTTGCAGCCGTCATTGTTGTTTGGCAGATCCTGGGCTGGATTCGAACCCACCAGCTCAAGTGTACATGGCTGGGGCCTTAGCCCATTGAGCCACAGGCGCCAAGCCCCTAGCCATTTATTAATGTGAATCCTGTTTAATACCTTCTCATCTACCTCATGGAGATGCCTCTTTTCCCGCATTTCTGAATGACCTGGCAGTAGAATGATTCCTGGAAGGTTAAAGCCACAGAGTTCCTTGAACATTTGTAAGTTCAAGCCCTGTTTTCAGAAACCCAGAAACAGAAATTGACTTGCTCAAGGCCACTTATCATCTAGTTACTGGCAGAACTTGATTTCCTCTTCCCAGTTTTCTTGCCTCTGTGCCTGGCTTTTTGTTTTCTGCATGCTGCCTTGTGGGACTGTAGGCACCTGCCACAATGCCCGGCTATTTTTCTTGCAGTTTGGCTGGGGCTGGGTTTGAACTCACCACCCTAGGTATATGGGGCCAGCGCCTTACCCACTGAGCCACAGGTGCTGCCCTGTGATCTGTTTTTAAATTGAAACAGTTTTTGAATTTACTGTTTTATTTGCACCAGTGTCCTTGAACTACTATTCCCTGCAAAGATAGCATGTTGCTAATATAGCATTCTTGTTCATGCTACTCCCATGCCTAAACTGGCAGCATGCTCTTAACCACTGGTTTATAGCCAGGCTTGGCTTTGAAGCCCAGCTCCAGTCTTAGCTCCAGAGAAGCAGTATGCAAAGGCTAAAGTTTGGAGTTACACATATTTAGATTTGAATCTCAACTTTGGCACTTACTGGGACCAAAGTAACTTTGAACAAGTTTCTTGACTTCTGGGAGCAATGTTCTCATATATAAATGGGACTGTTAATAACTGCTTTATCGGGTGGCGCCTGTGGCTCAGCCAGTAGGGCTCCGGCCCCATATACTGAAGGTGGTGGGTTCAAACCCGGCTTTGGCCTAACTGCAAAAAAAAAAAAAACTAGCCGGGCGTTGTTGTGGGCACCTGTAGTCCCAGCTACTCAGGAGGCTGAGACAAGAGAATCACCTAAGCCCAGGAGTTAGTGGTTGCTGAGAGCTGTGTGACACCACAGCACTCTACCGAGGGCGATAAAGTGAGACTCTGTCTCTAAAAAATAAAAAATAAACAACTGCTTTATGGGATCATTGGAAGGATTATTTAAGATATACTATGTATACACACTTTAAGCATTTCTGTAAGGAGAAATTCAGGTCACTCCTCTTCAAAGGCCTCTCCTTTTTTTCCTAATTATCTAATAGCTAACATTTCTTGGTTGGGTTTCTATGTACCAGGCACTGTACTAAGAGTCCACTGCTTTTAAAAAGCACTTAGAGGCCCGGTGCCTGTGGCTCAATGGGCTAAGGCACCAGCCACGTACATCTGAGCTGGCGGGTTCGAATCCAGCCTGGGCCCGCCAAACAACAACGACAGCTGCAACCAAAAAATGGCCAGGCGTTGTGGCGGGCGCCTGTGGTCCCAGCTACTTGGAAGGCAGAGGCATGAGACTCGCTTGAGCCCAGGAATTGGAGGTTGCTGTGAGCTGTGATGCCTCGGCACTATATCCAGGGTGACAGCTTGAGGCTCTGTCTCCAAAAAAAAAAAAAAAAAACTCTTTGTTCAGTTAATAAATAAAAGGGGGCTGCATATAAAAAGCACTTAAAGCTGGGCATGGTGGTTCATGCTTATAATTCCATCAGTTTGGGAGGCCAAGACAGGAGGATCGCTTGAAGCCAGGAGTTCAAGATCAATCTGGGCAATATAGTAAGAACCCATTTCTATAAAAATAGAGTTAGCCAAGTGTGGTGGGACATACCTATAGTCCTAGCTAGCTACTTGGGAGGCCGAGACAGGAAGATTTCCTTAAGCTCAGGGGTTCAAGGCTGCAATGAGCTATGATTGTGCTTTTGTACTCCAGCCGGGACAATAGAGTGAGATTCTTTCTCCAAAAATTAAAAAATAAGTAAAAATTAAAAATCACTTAGCACAACAAGTCAATCTATAATTGTCTCAAAATATAAAGTTAAATTTTTATTTATTTATTTATTTTTTTGAGACAGATCCTCAAGCTGTCACCCTGGATAGAGTGCTGTGGCATCACAGCTCCCAGCAACCTTCCAATTCCTGGGCTCAAGCGAGTCTCTTGCCTCCGCCTCCCAAGTAGCTGGGATTACAGGCACCCGCCACAATGCCCGGCCATTTTTTGTTTGTAGCCGTCATTGTTGTTTGGCTGGCCCAGGCTGGATTCGAAGCCGCCAGCTCAGGTGTACGTGGATGGTGCCTTAGCCCGTTGAGCCACAGGTGCCGAGCCAGTTAAAAAAAATTTTTAAGCATTTTTTAAAAAATATATTGGGGGTCGGTGCCTGTGGCTCATTGAGTAGGGTGCTGGCCCCATATACCAAAGGTGGTGGGTTCAAACTCGGCTTTGGCCGAACTGCAAGACAGAAAAATAGCCAGGAGTTGTGGGCGCCTGTAGTCCCAGCTACTCGGGAGGCTGAGGCAAGAGAATTGCCTAAGCCCAGGAGTTGGAGGTTGCTGTGAGCTGTGAGCTGTGTGACGCCACAGCACTCTTCCGAGGGCGATAAAGTGAGACTCTTGTCTCTACCACACCCCAAAAAAGAAAAAAAAAAATATATATATATATATAATATATATATATATATATTATATATATATATATTTGTGTTATTCTTGTTGTATGTGCACAGAAGCCAGGTTAGAATTCTTTATATACCTGTGTTCTAGTTGTTGCTGTTTGATTTTCTAGCTGTGTAAATTTGGACAAGCCTCTTGACCTTGCTCTCACGCATTTTTCCCACTAGAACACTAAAAACCCTAAAACCATTTGGAAACCTTACTTGTTTATATGCTCACTTTGGAAAATGTGTCTCTGTTGATGATGGAGCGATAATAACTCCAGCAGCCCTATGTGACTTAGAGTGGACAATACAGAAGGCAGAGAACTGGGTGTGTGGGATCAGTTAGATTAAGGATCGGAAATTCTTCACAAATCAAATACATCAAACGATTTCTGGGGTAGAACCTGGGGTTAGTGTTGATAGTGACTGCTTGGATTATCTTTTAGAGTTGGGATGATTGCCAACTCTGTTGAGTGGCAGGACCAGCTGATGCTGAACAGCTACCTTTGCTTGTGCCTGGGCAAAAGACAGTGTGTGTGGTAGCAAGTATCTAACATGGCTGTGTCTGCCCACAGGCCATGTCTGCCATTTAAGACTGTCTGCTGGCCCGTGGACAAGACTGTTAAGGTTTGATAAAGAGTCTAGTGTTTAGAATTGCTTAGACCTGTGTTCAGATCCCTGCCTGCCAATTACTATTTGTGTTCCTTAGGCTAATTGTTTACTTCTCAGAGGCTCTTGTTTCCCTTTCCTTAAAAAAGTGCTGTTGATATCTACTTCTGAGGTTGTGAGGATTCAGAATAAGGTTAATAGGTGTCACACGCTTATTACTTACTGTTAGCTCTTTGAAGACTAATATCCCTAGGAGATGGCAGTAAAATCAAGGTAGCTCTGATTTCCCTGACCAACCCCACTCCCAACCTCAGAAATGCCCCGGACCCCTCTTTTCTTCCCTTAAGTTCAAGCTATAAAAGTATTGGGCAAGAAGCAGCTTTCCAGGCCAGGCTCCGTCCTACTAGGTGTTCTATCTGACTAAGCAGGATTGTTACACGGTAGATATATAGGAGGAGGGCAGGTAGGTATCTCAGGCAGCAACTGATGAACAAAAAGCTTCTCTCTGTTCCCACGAAATTGGTCCTTGGGGATCCTAGCTTTGAAATTCTAATTGACACAGGAAGGAAAAGATTCATTAGGCTCTGGACTCATTAAAATGCTCTGCTGCTCACCTGTGATTTATTCTTGGCACTTCATCAGGAGGAATTAAGTAAACCAACGGGCTGGGAGGCTGCAGACAGCAGAGTCCTATGTGCCTGGTACTGCAGGGGTGGGGGGTGTTTAGCCTCCTGTACTTTGGTACATACAGCTGGCTTCAGAAGCTCTTCCTAGGACTTTGCATGAATCTAAGTCTCGTATACTGTTAGCACTGGAAGGACCTTCTGAGATTATTCATTTATGGATGCTCCAAAGAACTGGGGCTTGCCCAAGATCACCAAGCACATTAGTGGTAGTGCTAGAATTAAATTAGTCAGGCTGCCTGACTTCTAGGACAGGATTGTTTCTCCTGCATCACCTTTGGATTTCTAGACCCAGAATTTCATTCATTCAACCTTTTATAGATTTTTTAATACATTCTGTGTGTCAGGATTCTATGATAAAGAAAACAAAGGTGGGGGTTAGTGGCTCACACCTATAATTCTAGTACTCTGGGAGGCCATCCTGGCATATTGCCTGAGCTCATGAGTTAGACCAGCCTGAGGTAGAGCAAGACCCCATCTCTAAAAATAGCGGGGCATTGTGGCGGGCACCTGTAGTTTCAGCTACTCGGGAGGCCGAGGCAAGAGAATCACTTGAGCCCAGGAGTCTGAGGTTGCTTGGAGTTAAGATGCCACAGCACTCTACAGGGGGGGCTGGAGGCGGTAGGAGTTGGGGGGGGCGACAAAGTGAGATTCTGTCTCCCCTCAAAAAAAGACATGGGGGAAAAGGCAAATGTCTGACCAAAGAAGTAGATGAAGAATGTGAAGGCTGAGGGACAGGTGTCTACAAAGGCTAGAGACTCTGAAGGGAAAGTTGAGTCTTGCTAGATAGTGGAGCAATTGAAGAGATGAGAAGTTAAGTAAGGTAAAATCTATGAGGTATGAGCTACTTTACGGTTATAAACCCTGTACCTAAGGTTAGAAATCTTGGCTTCCACATCTGTTCTTGCTACCAGTATGTCAATCATCATTCTAGTAACATTTATTTCACGTTTTTTAGGTGTGTCATGCTGGCCACTGGAGTACAAAAAATACATAACATGTAGACCCTCTCTCAGTTTAACGAGGCAAGCAGACTAATAAACAACACCTATAATAAATCAAAGGAATAGTTATTTCTGGTGTAGAAAGTCAGAGTGGAGTTGTCTGTTACTTTCAGCATTTTCTCTGGACTTTAATTACTTCACCTGTCAGGTGGTAAATAGTCATTGTCCATTGTAGCTCATAAGCTGATGGAAAGACAGCTTTGTAATGACTGGTGTTTATTTGTATAGCATCTTGTGGGTTACAAAATACTTTCACATCATTAATTCATTGAATCTTAGCTACATTCTCATGACTTAGGAAATTTCTGCCCATTTTACAGATGAGGAAACGAAGACTCTTGAAATTCAGACTTGTCTGTAGTTTTACAGCTTTTGATCATCAAAAGTTAAGATTATAAATCCAAATCCTGTATTCTGTTTTGCAGTACAGTAGATCAAGCAAACTTTGAAAAGCAGAAAGATGGCAACTTTCCTTTCTGTTCCTACTTGAGTCGCAAATTGTCCCCTTGCTCCCCCTTTCACAGTTGCTATAAATGCAAAGAAATGTCTACTCTGTATGAAAAGTAGACCTTAACTGACTGAGGAGAAAGAAAGGGACTTATTTCAGATCTTCCCCAGACTTGACACTGAACTTTTTAAGACCATGTGCTGCAGAGATCCCAATCTGCTTCTGCTGTTCCATCTAATGCCATTTACAGAGCACTATCTAAGCCATTATCTCATTGGCTACTCATTGCAACTTAGAGGGTAGACAGACAAATGGGTAAACTGAGGTCCAGTTACTGAATTATTCATGCCAGAACCAGGACTGGAATCTAGGGCTCCTGACACCAAACAGGTAGAGACAGAGCCTCGCCTGTCACCTTATGGCAAGCTCCCAACTCCTGGGCCCAAGTGATTTTCCTGCTCCGTCTCCAAAAAAAAAAAAAAAAGAGAAAAGAAAAGAAAATTGTTACTCTCACTACAGTAAAAGGAACTATATGTAATAAATTAACCTAATGAATTACTATTTAAGTGCCTCACTGTATTAAGAGAACTAGATCAAAGTGAAGCGGGGTACTCCAGGTACTGGCTAAGTACTTCTGATGTAAATCACAGTAGATTAGAACTGATGGGTTGGGATCCTAGAGATCTATCCCAGTGTGTCTTCCTCAAACTGTCTTTCTCAGAAGAAACTTAATAATTTGGGACATGTCAGATCAAATAATGGTTAGTACATGTCTTTACTGCTGACTTCTCATAGCCTTA
Organism: Arctocebus calabarensis; assembly: GCA_963573935.1. Taxonomy (NCBI): domain Eukaryota; kingdom Metazoa; phylum Chordata; class Mammalia; order Primates; family Lorisidae; genus Arctocebus; species Arctocebus calabarensis. Next base: position 6,393 of record CAUYON010104306.1, on the reverse strand, counting down.
CTGTGCATGTGACTCTTGGGGCAAGTGCTGGCTGTAGGGTTTGCCAAGTTTTCTATTCTTATTTGACCTTGGAGTCCCTTTTTTGAAGCACTCTCATTAACATCTTGAGGAATATTGGTCTTCCACAGAAGAGTTCATAGAACACTAATCTGGTCCAGTTCATCCGTTTTCTTGTTTGTTTTTAGAGACAGGGTCTTGCTCTGTTGCCCAGGTTAGAGTGCAGTGTAACTTCGAATTCCTAGCTCAAGTGATCCTTCTGCCTCACATTCCTGAGTAGCTAGGGCAATAGGCATAGGCCACCACATCCACTAATTTAAATTTTTTTGTAGAGACACGATCAACCTATGTTGCTTATCTCAAAGTGTGGGAATTATAAGCATAAGCTACCACACCTGGCCTCAGTTCTTCCATTTTTTTAAATGTGGCAAGTAAGGTCTGAAACTAAGTTTACAGAGCCCATTCATGGCAGAACCAATTCTAAATCTCAAGGTACCTTGACTTTTTCTTGGGCCACACTTATATTTGCATTCCACCATTCTTCTTTTTTTAGCCAGTGAATCCTAAAATTATAGAAGATTCTGCAAACCACTAATCAGAGAGTATTGTTAGAGCATCAGGCTTTTACTTTGATATATGTTTATTCCAGTAAGCAGAAAAATGAAGAAACAACAGGCTTAATGCCATCAAATGTTTCCGAACAGTTAAAGAACCAAGGGTCAGGTAATTAATTAGCTGAGTGACTGGAAAAGTGCCCCTGCCTTGCAAACTTGAACTCTGTTCTTAGTATAAGAAGTTTACATCTGGTAGGGGGGAGACATCTTGGAGGCCCACAGTGCAGCTTGTAATGAGAACTATTCTGACACTAGTAATTTTGGGAAGAATTCTGAGGAGTTTGAAGAGCATGTCAAGTTTTTGCTCCTCCATCACTATCCACCACAGAATTCTGTGAGTAGGAATGTGCTGCTGGATTTTTCTCCAGATCCTGGCAGAGAGAGTTGTCCTTGGCATTTGGTAGGGCTTTCCTTATATTTTACTAAATCCACTAGTTCAAATTAGTAAAAATGCCGCCTTTAAATATGCAAGATTGTGCAAAGCACATCTGATCTCAAAATGATCCTCTGACATAGAGATTATCTTCCACATGTCATATGTGGACATTAAGGCTCAGAGAGGGGATAATGACTTGTCCAAAGTCTGACAGCAAATTAATGATAGTCTTTGTTATATCACAGGTGCCCAGTGCAAGCCTTAAGTGTAGTAGATGTTCAAGAAATATTAAAAAATTTAGTACATTCTTAGGAATGAACTTAAGGTCTCCTAACTCTTGGTCCAGTATTCTTTCCATTAAATCACCATGGTGGGTCCCAGTGGTTGGGCCCATATCAGAGTCACCAGAATATAAAGAGAAAAAGGCCTAGGTCTCCCTCACTGTATCGATTACTGAGAAGGATGGCATTTTCTGGCTTTTGCCACTCTGCTTGGTGAGAACCTCATATACCCTCCCCATCACAGAAATTCCAGAGTCATTAGTTTCTCTGCTTGTAGATTCAAGCTCTTTCTGCTTCTGCTTCTTGTAGTATACTGAACAAAGACCCAGGTTCTCACTCTGCCTCTCCTTTGTTTTCTCTCATGACTGCCCTACTGATGGAACTTGGGCATATCTCATGGACACCAACTGTACAGTTCACTGTTAGGAGTTGGTTGGTGGGCCAGGAACTCTGGGACACTCTTTACTGAAACAGCATCTACCTAGAATTCTTTCATAGCATAAGTTCACTGAATACTGGTTGCCAGGATAGTGCTAGAGACTGGGACTGCAAAGTCTACTAAAACAGTCTTTGCCTTCAAGGAGTTCAGAATCTAATGGAAGGAGACAGATGTCTGAATATGAAAGTGCAGCAGTTGTAGTTGCAGAAGAGGTCCTTTGAGGATACCTGGATCCAGAAAAAAGAGAATGGTTGGAACTGCCTAGGGCAGTAGTTCTCAACCTTCCTAATGCCACAGCCCATTAATACAGTTCCTGTGGGTCATGACCCATAGGTTGAGAACCATTGACCTAGGGGCTGGGAAACAAAAGCTTTCCTGAAGCGTTTTCATTAAGGGCATCATTTCAACAGATTTGTACTCAGAAAACTCCAGACCCTGACCTCCACACCAAATCAGAATTTGGTTCCAGTTTTGCTTAATTGATGAAGCAATCTCTCTACCTAAGAGATTGATAGAGTATGATAGATGTTAGAGTATGATATTTGGAACTATCTAATATGTGGGGGCAGTATTAGTTAATAGCATTTTCATTTAGAAAATTCCTGAGTGCTTATCTTGCTGACACGTCATCTCACTGAATTCTCACAACAACCTAATGGGAAAGGTACTGTGGTATTATTCCCATTTTACAAATGAGAAAACTGGACACAGAGAGGTTAAGTTATTTATCAGTATCAGACAGCTAATGCATGGCAGAACTGGGATTTTTGAACCCAGGTAGTCTGAGTCTAGAGTCATTCTCCAGAAAGGGCTTATTATCTCAGAGTTGTTAAGGATTAGAAGTGAAACACTTAGCATTGCATCTACCACATAATAAGCAATTAATAAATTATAACAGTTATTTATATTACAAAATAGCTTTTCCTAAGACTGGGGTGGTTTGAGCCTCTGCAACGATATCTCTCTCCTTCCTATCTCTCCCCAGCTTCTGTTGGCTTGAGCATCTGTGCAGCCTGCTTCTTTGTTTCTTAACATGGATGAGAAGAGAGCAGAGTCAGGGTGGGGCAGTAGTATATGCCTCAGCTGGAGTTAAATCTAGCAGATACTTCCTGAACAGCCCATCTGGGGTAGGGCTTATACTGAAAGGCAGTGGGGATGCCAAGATGAAATAGATTGCAGTTCCTGCCATCCAAGAATTCACAGTCAATCCAGGAGCAGAGATGACACTGAAAACATTATTTTAATACATTCTCTTTAGGTAGATTTTAGCCAGCAAATCAGAGCCTACTGTTCATGGTTCATGCCACAGCTAGCAGGGCCAGAACACCTTGCTATTATATTAAATGTTAAAATGATCATCTTGTCAGTATCTTTGACATAATTAAAGCAGCTGTTATTAATGTAGAAAGTAGTAATAACCTTAGAGAAGGCCAGCAGCTGCTCAAAAGAGACTTCTGACATGCTCGATTGGAAAAACCTATTTTATTTTTATTGGGGGGAGGTATGGTGGTATTCTGAAACTGCTGGTAGGCTGAGGGAGTCCGTGGCTTGAGGAATGTATTGTGAGGAAGGATTTATGCCCACCCAGGTCTCCCTCCTGGCCACCTCATGTGCTTCTTAGTTATCACATACTTTCTAGCTTCTTGTATGCAGTCACTTTTTTTTTATTTGGCAGAAGGAGCAAGAAGGGGGGAGGTATAGCTTTCTGAGGCAAGACCGTCTACATGAGAGGCAGTGACTAAGCAGCTGCTGAGATCACCAGGGGCTCTACCAGGGCAGCCAGGGCTTTGTGAGTATATGTATTATTGTATGAGGTATCATCAATTAATTGTTTCATGTGCATTATTGGAGCTCCTGCTATGTGCCTAGTAATATGATGTGGAAAATACCCCCAAAAGCTCTTTGCATCTCAACATGTGAGACAGAAAGGAGCTGGCAAAAAAAACGAGATTCTCTGCTCAGTAGGGACTTATAGGTGCCTCCCTGTGGAGCACTGTGCTGCATATGACATAGGAGTGGTTGGTGGCTTGCATGACTTCAATGTCCCCAAAGAAAGCTCTTTCTGATCTGATGTCTACCAGGCTCTCTGGTGTCATCTCCTGTGACTTTTATTCTTGTGTCTTAGACTAGCCAAACCATAGTAGGTATTATTATTCACTAAATGTGGAGGCTCTGTTAAGTTTCCATAACTTTACTTATGCTGTTTCTTCTCTCTTAAATCTCTATCACCCGTGTGTGGACTAACTTCAGCTCATCCCTCCGGACGAGATGTCTCTTCTCTTTCTGTTTTCTTTTCTACCTCTTAGGTAAATGACATGCCCAAGTTCCCAGTTTTTCCTGTCTTTGCTGTTACCATGATGAAACAAATACAGGTTGTGGTTTTCATGAGGTCTTTACCACTGACCGGGCTGTGAATTCTTCTAGGGTAGGGGTTGTACTTTTTTCACCTCTATACTTTGTATAGTGTCTGTTTGGCAGTAACAGATATTCAATAAATAATTTCTTGATAAATGAATAAATAAATCTTTTTATCATGTTAATCCTCTGCCTGGGAACAGAGGCATTTTGTGGCATTCAAAAACACATAGATGAAAAAACAACGAGGATTTATTTTTTCCTTGCTAATTTAACATCCCTCCCCCATATGATAAGACATGATCCAGTGGAACTCAACTGCAACAAAAATGCTCACCCTCACACAAAGGCATGGAAGTTAAACGTCCTTATGCTGAATGACACTTGGGTGCAGAAAGAAATAAAAAAGAAAATCATTAACTTCCTTGAGTATAACAACAATGAAGACACAAACCACCCAAACCTGTGGGATACAGCAAAAGCAGTCCTGAGATGAAGATTTATCGCTTTAGAAGTCTACATTCCAAAAACAGAAAGAGCATATCAGCACACGCACAAACCATCTGATGGAATTAGAAAAAGGAGAAAAATCTAAGCCTAAACCCAGCAGAAGAAAAGAAATATCCAAAATTAAATCAGAGATCAATGAAATTGAAAACAAAAGAATCATTCAGAAAAGTAATAAAACTAGGAGTTGGTTTTTTTTTTTGGAGACAGAGTGTCAAGCTATCTCCCTGGATAGAGTACTATGGCATCACAGCTCACGGCAACCTCCAATTCCTGGGCTCAAACAAGTCTCTTGCCTATTCCTCCCAAATAGCTAGGAGACATTTTTTGATTGCAGCCATCATTATTGTTTGGGGTGGGCCCGGGCTGGATTCGAATCCGCCAGCTCAGGTGTATGTGGCTGGCGCCTTAGCCTGTTGAGCCACAGGCGCCGAGCCTTTTTTTTTTTTTGAGACAGAGCCTCAAGCTGTCACCCTGGATAGAGTGCTATGGCATCACAGCTCACAACAACCTCCAATTCCTGGGCTCAAGCAAGTCTCCTGCCTCCGCCTCCCAAGTAGCTGGGACTACAGGTGCCCTCCACAACGCCCGGGCATGTTTTGTTTGCAGTCATCATTGTTATTTGGCAGGCCTGGGCAGGATTCGAACCCGCCAGCTCAGGTGTACATGGCTGGCGCCTTAGCCCATTGAGCCACAGGCACCCAGCCAAGGAGTTGGTTTTTCGAAAAAATAAATAAAATGGATGAGGCTTTGGCCAGACTAAATAGAAATAAAAAGGTAAGATCTCTAGTAACCTCAATCAGAAATGATAAAGGAGAAATCACAACTGATGCCACAGAAATACAAGAGATTATTTCTGAATACTACCAGAAAGTTTATGCCCAGAAATTTGACAATGTGAAGGAAATGGATCAATATTTAGAAACACACCCTCTCCCTAAACTTTATCTCCTGAACAGACCAATTTCAAGCACTGAGATCAAAGAAACAATAAAAAATCTCCCAACAAAAAAATGCCCTGGTCAAGATGGCTTCACACCAGAATTTTATCAAATCTTCAAAGAAGAGCTTATTCCTATACTGCAGAAATTATTCCAAAAAATTGAGGAGGAAGGAATCTTCCCCAATATGATACGTTCTGTGAAGCAAATGTCATCCTGATACCAAAACCAGGTAAAGGCCTAACTAAAAAGGAGAATTTCAGACCAATTTCACTAATGAATATAGATGCAAAAATTCTCAACAAACTCTTGGCCAATAGATTACAGCTTATCATCAAAAAAAGACATGCATCATGATCAAGTAGGTTTCATCTCAGGGATGCAAGGTTGGTTTAATATTTGGAAGTCCATAAATGTTATTCACTGTATCAACAGAAGCAAAACCAAAGACTATGTGATCCTCTCAATAGATGCAGAAAAAGCATTTGATAAAATCCAGCATCCTTTTCTAATTAGAACACTGAGGAGTATAGGTGGCACATTTCTTAAACTGATCAAAGCTATATATGACAAACCCACAGCTAATATTTTACTGAATGGAGTAAAACTAAAAGCTTTTTCTCTTAGAACTGGAATCAGACAAAGTTGTCCTCTGTCACCATTACTATTCAACATAGTGCTAGAAATTCTAGCCAATACAATTAGACAAGACAAGAAAATAAAGGGCATCCAAATGGATGCAGAGGTCAAACTCTCCCTTTTTGCTGATGATATGATCTTATACTTAGAGAACCCCAAAGACTCAACCACAAGACTCTTGGAAGTCATCAAAGAATACAGTAATGTCTCACGATATAAAATCAATCTCCACAAGTCAGTTGCG
>CAUYON010104305.1:0-12671 GCA_963573935.1 Arctocebus calabarensis | reverse complement strand
TTATTTCTCCTATTCGTTTTTGATAGATGATATTTCAGACTTTAGTTTTCTATTTCTGCTTAGGTTGGCCAAAGGTTTATCAATTTTGTTAATCTTTTCAAAAACCAACTTTTTGTTTTGATGTTCTTCTGAATGATACTTTTGTTTTCAATTTCGTTTAATTCTTCCCTAATTTTGGTTATTTCTTTTCTTCTGCTGTGTTTGGGGTTGCAATCTTCTTCCTTTTCAAGTTGCTTGAGATGATCCATTAATTTGTTGGCTTCCTCTCCTTCTGTTTTCTTGATGAAGGCTTCCAGTGCTATAAATTTCCCTCTTAGGACCGTGTTTGCATTATCCCACAGGCTTTGATAATTTGTGTCTTCATTATCATTTTGTTCCAAAAATTTGGTGATTTTCTTCTTAATCTTATCTTTGTGTCATCCATCATTCATCCTAAGATTATTTAGTTTCCGTGACTTTCAGTATGAAGATTCCCATTGCTGTTTAGATCAACATTTATTCCATGGTGGTCCGAGAAGATACACGGAATAATTTCTTCACTTTTAAGTTTGCTGAGTTTAGACTTGTGTCCTAGGATATGATCTATTTTGGAAGATGACCCATGGGCTGATGAGAAGAATGTATATTCAGTTTTATTGGGGTTAAATGTTCTGTAGAGGTCTGTAAAGTCCATTTGTTCTAGGGTCAGGTTTAAGCCTAATATTTCTTTGTTACTTTCTTCTTGGAGGATCTATCCAAAACAGTCAAAGGGGTGTTAAAATCTCCAACTATTATAGTGCAAGAAGATATCAAATTGTTCATATCCATTAGGGTCTGCTTTATGAATTGAGGAGTATTCTGGTAGGGTGCATAAATGTTTATTTTTGAAATATCTTCATGTTGGGTGTTCCAAGACTTATCAATTTTATTAATCTTTTCAAAGAACCAACTTTTGGTTTTGATGATCTTCTGAATGTTTCTTTTGTTTTCAATTTCATTTAATTCTGCTCTAATTTTAGTTATTTCTTTTCTTCTTTTTCAATTTTATTTCTTTCCTTCTGCTGGGTTTGGGATTGGATTTAACTTCCTTTTCAAGTTTCCTGAGCTGGCCTATTGGGTTGCTGACTTTATCTCTGTTTTCTTGATGTAGGCTTCTAATCCTATAAATTTCTCTCAGGACTGCCTTTGTAGTATCCCACAGGGTCTGATATTTTGTGTCTTCATTATCATTTTGTTCCAAAAATATGATGATTTTCTTCTTAATCTCATCTTTGACCCTACTATCATTCAGGCTAAGGTTATTTAGTTTCCATGGCTTTGTTTGAGTATGAAGATTTCTGTTGCTGTTGAGTTCAACTTTTATTCTGTGATCATCCAAGAAGATACAAGAAATAATTTCTATTATTTTAAATTTGTTAAGGAATAATTTCTATTCTGTTAAATTTCTATATGTCTATTAAGCTCATTTGTTCTAGGGTCAAGTTTAAGTCCATTATTTCTTTGTTTTGTTTCTTTTTGGAGGATCTATACAGAACTCCCAAAGGGGTTTTAAAATCTCCAACTCTTATAGTGCAAGAAGATATCACATTGTTCAGATCTGTTAGGGCAGTGGTTCTCAACCTACTTAATGTTGCAGCCCTTTAATACATTTCCTGTGGGTCACAACCCACAGGTTGACAACTGCTGTGTTAGGGTTTGTTTTATATTTTGAGGAGGTAGGGTGCATAATTGTTCATTATTGGAACTCTTCATGTTGACTGTTTCCTTTGACAAATATGTAGTGTCCATCCTTGTCCGTTCCTTATTTTTGTTGGTTTAAATCCAATTGTATCTGCAAATAAGATTGCAACCCTGCTTTTTTCTGATTTCCATTTGCCTATATTACAGATGACCATCCCTTCGCACTGTCTTGTTATCCTTTGAGGTAAGATATGTCTCTGGGAGGTAGCAGATATCTGACTTGAGTTTTTCTGTTCATTCAGCCAACCTGTACCTTTATAGAGGAGAATTTAAGCTATTCATATTGAGAGAATTAAAAGGTATGGTAGGGTTTTGACCCTCTGTTTTTCACAGATCCAATGCATATTTTTAACCCTTTCACTATTGTGGAAGCTAGGTTTTAGTCTTTAAAGTCTGAGTGAGTTAACTTCAGAATTTACTTGTTACTTGTCTACCAGTGAGTTAAATTCACTGGTAGACAAGTAACATTGTGCTGGTCATTATGAAAAATGGGCCTGAGTATTTCCTGGAGAGATGGTCTAGTTATGGCAAATTTCCTTACCATACGGTTGTCAGTAAAGTATTTGATTTCTCCATCACAAATGAAACTCAGTTTAGCTGGATATAGGATCTTGGACTGAAAGATGTTTTGCTTTAGAAGGTTGAAGGCCAATGACCATCCTTTTCAGGCTTGAAGAGATTTGACTGAAAGATCTGTGGTCATACTGTTATTTTTCCCTTTGTTGGTAATACTTTTCTTATGCCTGGCTGCTTGCAGGATTTTCTACTTCATATTAACTTAGGCAAAGTTAATTACAATGTATCTAGGAGATGCTTCGTTTGGATTGAGTCATGCTGGGGTTCTCAAACTATCTACTATCTGAATTTCTGTATCACTTGCAGTGGTTGGGATATTCTCCACCTGTAGTGTCTTGGAGTAGAACATCTGTGCAATTAAGACCATCCTCTTCTCCCTCAGGATTCTCTATAATTTGGATATTTGATCTCTTGGAATTATACTGTAACTCTCAGGGAATGTTCTGTTCTTGTTCTGTGTTGCGTGACCGGAGATGTGAGGGGACAAAACAGTCTCTGTGTATGCCTCCGGGCAGCCCAGCTCTCTTGCTTTTTCTGTGTTAGGAAAAGTCATGTTAACCCTCTTTCCCAGTCTCAATGGAGCACATATGTAGGTATTTTTACCCTACAGTTCTGTTTTTCTGCCTTTTGGAATGCTTAGGATAGTTCAAAATACTTGTCTTTGATTTCTGAGATCCTTTCTTCTACCTTCTTAACTGTATTACTGAGGGACTCTACTATATTTTGAAGCTCCTTGAATGCCTTTTTCACTTCCTTAAGCTCTGCTATATCTTTTCTCATTTTGTCCATATCCTTAGTGACTTTGTATTTGACTTCATTAACTTCTTCAGACAAATTTTTGGATTTCTATTCCCATCTTTTCCTCCATTCTATTCATCTTATTTGCCATTCATATTCTGAATTCTTTTTTTTTTTCTTTTTAGAGACAGAGTCTCACTTTATTTACTTATTTATTTATTTGGAGAGACAGAGTCTCACTTTATCATCCTTGGTAGAGTGCCATGGCATCACACAGCTCATAGCAACCTCCAATTCCTGGGCTTAAGTGATTCTCTTGCCTCAGCCTCCCAAGTAGCTGGGACTACAGGCACCCACCACAATGCCTGGCTATTTCTTTGTTTTGCAGTTTGGCCAGGGCTGGGTTTGAACCCACCACCCTCAGTATATGGGGCCGGCGCCCTACTCACTGAGCCACAGGCACCGCCCCCAGAGTCTCACTTTATAACCCTCAGTAGAGTGCTGTGGTATCACAGCTTATAGCAAACTCCAACTCATGGGCTTAGATGATTCTCTTGCCTCAGCCTCCTGAGTAGCTGGGACTACAGGCACCTGCCACAATACCAGGCTATTTTTTTGTTGCAGTTTGCCTGGGGCCGGGTTCAAACCTGCCACCCTCAGTATACAGGGCCTATGCCCTACCCACTGAGCCACAGGCACCATCCCATATTCTGAAGTCTATTTCTGACATTTCCGCCAGTTCTCTATAGATGGTATTTTGTTTTGTATCTCCTTTGTCATCCCTTGGGGTAGTTGATTTACTCTGATTATTTATGTTGCTAGAGTTCTTCCACTGGTTTCTCCCCATGAGTATTTTCTGCTATTTGGCAATTAAAACTAGTAGGATGAAACTGGATCAGGGTTCCAGGAGTTGGAGCTAACCAGCACTTCACCATTGAGCTGGGGCTTGTGGTTGTGGCCTTTCCCGTTCAGTCTTACATAAGTCCCTTTCAGAGCTGCAGCCAGAGACTCTGAGGACCAGTGTGGTGAGATAATGCAAACTGGCTCTGTCTTGATGTCAGTATGCATCTACTTAATCCTAATGAGCCATGGTATTAGGCTGCAATCTCAGCTGTGGAAAGAAACACCTGTGGCACCCTGGCTCCTGCCAGTAATAGTTGGAGGAGGAGAATCTGTCCATCACTGTTCAACCTCAGACGGTCCCCAGGTAGACCGCCTAGTTTGAAATTTTCTATTAGATTATTCCAGGCAGTACAGACACTGCTCACTGAAAGCATCAAAGAGTTGCTAGGTGGACAGGAAACAGAAATCTGCAAGTAGATCCATTTGTGCAAGCCCAAAGGCCTGGAGTCAGGTCTTCTCTGGTGGGCAGGGGAGTCAGGAAAGATCCCTGCCAATGACAGAACTGGGGCGTCAGGTGTCTCCACGCCTGCCACTAATTAAATCCACACCACTGACTGTCTCTACACATGTCCCTCTCACCCTGCTCCTCCAGCTTCCACACGAGTTACTGTTTCTGTGCTGCTTTTTGGCAAGCCACACAATGCCTTGGCCTCTCAGCAAATTCACCAAACACTGTGGGCTCTGCAGTGGGCAGACCTTCAGGCAGCCAGGATAGGGGGAAGGGTGAAGTTCATGTTCCGAATTGAGGAGAAAATATTTGTACACTTTTGTGCCAGGCAGGGTGATGCCTAGGCTCAGAGGTGGGACCTCCCTAGAGGAGGACTGGGGTTTAGTGGCTCTCTCCAATGGGTTAATGTGAGAGTTCCTTTGTTCCTCATGAGCCCTCCGTAGGCCTCCGCAGGCCTCCTGCTTGGGGGATAGGTCTCCCATTGTCTTGGCCATGGGCTTCATACCTGGTCTTTGTTGTCTTTCTTCCTCTTTCTTGGACTTACAGCTTGTCTCAGCAGAGATGCTTTGCAAGTCTCTATCTTCTTTCCATGCTCAGCTTTCCACCTTCAGCTTCACTGAGTCCACTTCTGTCTAATATCTCTCCTCTGGACAGGAGCCTCTGGCAAAAGCTGCTTCTAGTCAGCTATCTTCCCCACTCAATCTGTTTGTGGTTTTCTTTTATTCCCCAATTTACATATTTGACTCTGCTATCAAGCAGGTTGCCCTACCTTAAAGTTAATGTCAATTTTTTAAAAATAAATTATTTTCTCCATTAAGTCCTGCACTCAAACTTCCCCTGAATAGATGACCCATTTGGGAAAAGATGGGAAAGTCTATTTCAATGCAGTTTTTACTTAATTAAGAATCTGCTAAAACCATTAAGTTTAAAAATTTGGAGGAAATCCAGAATGGTGGAGAGGATTTTGTAGGATTTCACACATTACAGTGTGTTTTTTATATATCTTCTCTCTTCTTATTCCTAAAATGTGTACTTGGTTCAGTAACCTTTGGAATGTCATTTCCATTCATATGTTAATTAAATCCATAATCAGAATGCCTGTTGCCTATGTGTCAGTGTATGAAATTAAACAGACATTTATTTCATGTTGCTCAGCTCAGTAGTCATGGAGGCAGTGAAGCTTAATTCAATAAACTACCAACCCCCTAGCCCAGATACTCACTTTTCCAGTTAATTCTCATTAGCTGCTTACTCAGGTTTAACCAGTTATAGGAAAGGTTATTGTTTGTGAAACCTTCCTATAGCAGTTTTTTTCAATGTCCTACCATCTGAGCATAATACTAGGGGACAAGCAGACACTGGTCATTCAGTATGATCACCTAAAGGACAGCTCACAGAGTGACAGTACTGTGGGAGGAGGACCACAGATGTGTATGCCCCAAGACCCTCAGAAGACTTCCTTTAGAGGAACCTGGGCCATATTTGGGGTGGAAAATGTGTAAAGTAGAGGAGACAGAATGTGTCATGATCACGGAAACCTCCCCATCCAGGCATGTCCTCTGGGGCATCACTTTTGATCCCCTGTGAACCTTGGATAGGAAAAATGGAGAAAGAGAGTGAGGGCAGCTCTTGCATCAGGAGTCCAAGATATGATGTAGAGGTCCCAGTGGTCAGATCTGTGCCTCCATGGAACCATGTATACTTCCCATGCCAGATCCATCAGTCACTAAGGATGTGATGCTAAATTCCACTTAGCTTCTCAAATTCGTTACAACTACTGAGTATAAAACAGGAAGTACAGCCTGTCCTCTCCCCACCCACAGGTTGAAGTGGGGATCACAGGCCATAATGCCAGATGTTCCCTAATAGCTGCAGAACATCCCACCCACTTAAGGGATGAGAAGTAAACCTCCATCCCCCACTGCCCTGGAGTGATGCGAGCACCCTACCTAGTGTCCAGTTTGTTCCCTGTGGCATTTAGGAAACACAGAGGACAACTAAGGTACCAGTCCTCTTCCTTATGGTTTACCAGGATTTAGTCATTTTAGCCTCATAATTCAATAACAAAAAATAGCCCTATTACCATTATAATGTGACAGTGCAGAGAACTGATGGCAGAGGGATCTCATGGCCTTTTCAGGTTCAGGTGCTTCTAAGTGGGGCTTGGACTCCATCCCTAACCCTGCACCCAGCACCCTGTCCTCCATCTCTGCTCTGCTGCCTTTCTGTGTGGTCTCATCCACATGAAGGCATGGCCCACACAGGTTCCCTGAAGCCCATGATCTCTCTGAAACCCAGCTGTGGGTCAGATGGGTCTGCTTGGAGGCCAGTAAACACGTTGGGTTGTGGGTGAAAGTGTTAACCCCTATGCAGCGTTGCTAAGTATTGCCCAATTGTCCTCACAGAAGTTAGGTCATGCTTTCTTCCCAACACTATGAGCACAACCACACCCCATGAGATGTGAAACTTTTGACATTATGTCCCTGAAGTGGTATCTCAGTGTAGTTTTAATTTAAATTTTCCTTTTTTGAATGAGACGAAGAGCCATTTGTCTTTTTTTCCCTTGAATTGTTGGTTCATGTCTCTAACATGCTTCCATGGGATTGTGGATATATTTTAAGTATATTAAAATCCTTGCAGTATCATAGGCAGATATTGTTTCCTTTTTACTATTATCTTCTGGGTTCCCTTTATTTGAACTGTATGTCATAGAAAGTATTCTAAGTTGATAGAACCTTATTTCACTATATAGCACCAGGCATTCTAACACTTAGCAATCCTTGTGGTCACTCTCCACAGTAATCTGTGCTACATTGACAAAGAACAGCTAGTTAACAGTTGAAATAGGAGCTCTATTTCCCTTGTTTTTGATCATTTGTTTTTCTGTGTTTGTTGCCGCAAACAAATGTCTTTCCTGCTCATGTTGCCCTTGAATCCTCCCACATGTCCCACTGATCCCTTTTCAGCCCCAGCCTTTTCCCCCAACCCTGATCATGTTCCCCCCTCACCACCACCCCCTGCCTCTGGTGCCCCCGGAGCTCTTCAGATCACCCACCTCTCCTTGCTTGCTGTTGTTGCCCGCCCCAGCTGGTCCAAGGCCCCTTCCTTCCCTTGATCCCTGCGTGCAGTCACTGTTCCACAGCCCCTTTTCAGGCCCCCGTTCCTATGTGGCTGCCCTCCTTTACAGCCCCTTTCCAGGTCCCTGTTTCTGCCCAGTGGCACCCGTCCATAGCCCCCTTCTGTGCCCTTTGTGCCTTCCTGGCTGCACCTATCTTGGGCCCTTGCTCTGATGGCACTCCAAGCAGCACAACAAGTCCTTGCAGAGCCAGAGCCCATGCAACCCTTTCCACCCACTCCAACCCAGTTCACCGCCAGGGTAGAAGGCTGCATTGGTGAAGATGGTAGCCATGATTCCAAGTCCCAGGAAGAGCAGAGCACCACTGCATCCTGTCCAGTTCACCTCCAGGGCAGAAGGTTGCACTGATGGTCATAGCCAAGGTTCCAGTCCCACGAAGAGAAGGAACTGTCTCGCTTCACCTGTGGGACCACCGATCACTGCAGTCAGGACTGTAAGCCGCAGTCCGTGGACTTTGCCCAGCTGGGTACCTAAAATATGGGAGATAACATTGGTTGAACTGTAAATATTCAGTGAGGATTTCTTCCCTCCAGCAACATCAGTTAGCCATTTTGTAAAAGAATCTTTAGATTTTCTGAATAAAAGTTGATTATGGTTGAAGTAATTCCTGAGGGACCTTGTTCTGCATTTTTGTCTGCTCTGGGCATCATGGTAATACTAGCTTCACAAAAAGAGTTCAGTGTGCTTTCCTCCTCTATTTCTAAGAATGTGGTTGTGTAGAATTATTCTTCCTAAACTATGGTAGACTTCTCCAGTGAAAACTTCTGAACCTCAAAGTTTATTTCATGTAAGGTGTTAAGAGTACAAATTCAGTGTCTTTAATGTTTAGAGGGTTATTAAATTCAAAATACAATTTTCAAATTGGATGAGTTTTGCTAGTTTCTTTATTATCAAAGATTGGTCCATTTTGCCTAAGTAGTTGATTTGGTGGGTGTGGTGTTGTCCCTAGGCTTTCTTTGTTATTCTTTATATGTTTCCAAGATTTGTAGTAATATTATCTATTTTATTTTTGACATTGGTAATTTGTGAGATTTGTAAATACTTTGACACTGGCCTTTTCAAAGAAGCAATTCTTTGTTATATAGATTTTTCTTTCTTTCTTCTTTCTTTCTTTTTTTTTTGAGATTGAATTTCACTCTGTTGCCCCAGACTAGAGTGCCCTGCAATTATCCCAGCTCACAGCAACCTTACACAGCAGAAACTTACAGCTCAGGAGGGAGTGGGCAGACATAGTGAAACTTCAGGTAAGAAAGACACACACACACACAGAAATATCATGATAACCAGTAATACTCTGCCATTCTTCTACACATGGAGAGGTATCTTCTGTGCATCTTATTTACCTTCTCTTGCCAAATCAATAAAGTAGATGGATTTCCAAAGTTTTATTGTCCTTTTCAACATCCCTTTGTGTGAAATACCTGTTTGTTTTGTCTGTATCTCTATTGTGTTCTAAGCCATTTCCTTAGTATGTAGGATGGTTGAAAAATATATTTTGTAAAGCGTATATTCATATTTATGCTATGTTTTGCCTCTCTGTGGGTTAATCTTTAACTCTTTTAAAATGTATTAAGGTGGATAGGAGTTCTTGACCTTACTACAGAGAACCTATACTTGTGATCTCTTGCAGTTAGTGCTTTTTCAAGAGTTTTCCACGTTGACCTGCTCCATAAGTTCAAATAAGTTTATAGTTAAAAGGAGGGGCATCTACTTATACTCTCATCTCTGCTATACTCTACATACTACAGTTCTCAGGCTGCACACAGAGTCCCAGAGTCAGAGAGAGAGAGACAGTTCCTTGTGATCCTCTGTCACACCCAACAGAGGATGATGGTGGCAGAGTCACTAAGAGGAGAACTATTTCTTTTTTTGCAGTTTTTGGCCGGGGCTAGGTTTGAACCCACCACTTCTGGTATATGGGGCTAGTGCCCTACTCCTTTGAGCCACAGGCGCCGCCCACAGAGGAGAACTATTCTAACAGCCTGCACAGGACATAGTAATGATGTGATACATACATTCCCACCCATAACTTTGCAGAGTTTCCTTGGAGATGGCCTTAAACCAACATTTGAGGGGGACTTTGCTTGTGGGCATCCATGTCACAGGACACCTTGCCACAGGGAGGATCCCTTCCTGCTCATAGCTGGTCCTGAAGAGGACGCCTTTATTCTCCTGCTGGAATTGTCTTATCCTAGAATAGAATGATCTTTTTAAATAAAAACAATACTACAAAGGATGGCTATACTTTTTAGCATCTGAAAAACTCATTTATACAAGTATTATTTCAGTTTTTATATAAAATAACAAAAACTAGAAATCCAGAGGTAAATGTCATTGTGACATCTCTGACACTGGTCTTTGCATTTGCATACATTACATTTTAATTGTTGGAATAACATACACACACACACACACACACACACACACCATTTCCTAGGAGATAAAAAAGGATAAAGTAACAATAGATGCCCAAAGTCACAACGTTGTATGTTTGCTTGTGCTGTGGTTTGTATACATGGCAAGTCTCTGACAGTGGTCAGGGGAAATGGCCATTGCAGATCTGGGAACTCATTCCATCACAGTAAGACTTGGTGACTTCCAAAGTTCAAAAGTTTACTGATGATGCTGCATAATCCAATTTGAGAGATGCACAGAATTTATGCTAATGTCTGCCTATGGAAACAGATTATACAGCCCAATAAGCTTAATGCTGGTGTAAAGAGTTCAAACACTGATCCTGAACAATTCAAGGCACATAAGTTCTGCAAAGGACTGCTGCTTGTACAATGGTAATTAGGAGGTTTGTAAAGAAATTCATAAAATGATTAGAGATACTAAGCTGAACAACAATCACAAAAATGGGTATTAGATAGTCGTTAACTCTCGTCTCCAAGGAAGAGGGGAGCTATCAATTGTTCTCAGGACAAGATTATTTGAAACCAAAATGTTTTATAGGTAAGTAAAAATAGTTTCCTAACACTTAAAATATTTTGGTTACTAATTTTTGTGACCTAGTATGACCTAGTATGATACCCACTATGGATTGTCAAATGCTCTAACTTCAATTATGACTGACTACTTGGGAGTGGATTTGAAGAGTATGGTGAGATGAAAACCTATTCTGCCTTTCTGGATTAGACATTCTATTAGAAAGATTTGCCTTTGGGAGTATTTTGTCATTTTAAACATATGACAAAATTTCCTTTATTCTTGGAACACCCCACTAAGCTTTGAGACATTACAGACTCTGTAGCTCCACTGAGGGCAAAAGTGTTTCCCATTATGAATCCAGTCTGTAAAGATTGAGACAAGTGACTATGTTTTCAGATATGGAGATTTCAACTCCAACTCATGAGAAACCTGAAGAAATGGAGAAAAATGGCACAAAGGATCAAAATACATTTTCAGAAACCACCCCTAAATAAGATACATAAAACTATCATGAATACCTATTTTTTAAAAACTGACACACGTGGAAGCAACCCAAGTGCCCATCAACCCATGAACTGGTGAGCAAACTGTGGTATCTGGGCACCATGGAGTACTATTCAGCCAGCAGAAAAGACGGAGACTTGACAACTTTTGTGTTCACTTGCATGGAGTCGAAACACATTCTTCTTAGTAAAGTATCACAAGAATGGGGAAAAAAGTATACAATGTACTCAATACTAATATGAAACCAATATATAAACAACACGCCCACATGAAAAAAACTGCACGAGAGGAATCTCACCTAATTTGCACACTGTGAGGGTGTTCAGCATGCCCCTAGGTGGAGGACTCAACTACAACTTGAAGTTTACCTTAGAAACGAAAACAATGTAACCTAAACACTTGTACCCTCACATCAATCTGAAATTTAAAAAAGAACTATAATTTCAATCAGAGAACCACGATAATAGATGCTGCTGCGTCAGCCACACGTCCCTCCCTCTGTGAGTAATGAGTGTGCTCCGGGCCTGGGGGAGCAGCTTAAGGCATCTCTCCATTAATCTAAGGAGGTTGATGCCATAGACCAAGTTACAACACGGGGCCCTAGTGCAGGAGAGCACATATTTAAATGTTACTGCAGAGGCCACATGTGCTTTCCGAGCACATAGACATGTTTCTAACCTGGAAGCCCTGTTACACTCAGATCTAATTCCCAACATGGGGAAATGTGACTTTTTATAATTTGAACAGATCCCCTTAAGAAGCTCACCAGCAGCTGAGTTTCTTTTTCACTCTTTCCCTCTTCCTCCTCAGGAAGCTTTGAATCCTAATTGAGAACTCAGTTTAGAGGGACAAGGCATCAACCCTTCAGTCTCCAATCCAGACCTCTTGTCCCAGGTGATGAGATAATGAGGAGCGAAGTGCCACAGGCAGCTGCCACTAAGGGGGAGCATGTAGGCTGGAACCAGGGCAGGCCCTACGGCTCCTACTCTGGACAAAGGCTCTACAACCTAGCAACACATACACTTCCTTTTCATGGATGATAACCAATTAAATAGCACTGTAATCAGAGACCATGCTTGGTACAATGTTAATTCTTTCAAATATCTTGAGACTTCTCCATGGACAAATTCTTCCCAGTTTTCCCATTCCTGTGATGTCACTGAAATCTATGCCATGATCCACCTCAAATGCAAGTTACAAGGCAGCATGTTAGGACCCAGGCCTGCTGAAAATTGGCAAGTGCTCCTTAGGTCAGAGCTGGCTTCAGAGGCTTGTGTCCCAGACCCATAAAGGGCTGTGCTTAGTTTAAAGCTCTTTAGTCATCACCTTGAAATTTTTAATAACTTTTCAACAAGGACCCTCACATTTTCACTTCACACTGAACCCTACAAATGATGTAGCTGATCCTGCCTGGGGCTCTGGGACACTTTAAGGAGCTGGGAGGGTTTAGATTCATTTTCTGCTGGTCATTTCCAGAGAAGAAAGGAGAGAAGGCAGGAAGGGGCAATGAGAAAGAGAAAGGTAGAGTGTCACTCCTCTCATTTGCCTGGGGACACTGGTATTCTTCCACTTTCTAGAACATGCCTCTCTGATCTTACTCACTTCCTCCAGATCCTCCCTGGGTGGCTTCTCCTTTCCATTCAGGTCTCAATTCCAATGCCTTCCCCTCAGAGAGGCATGTCCACCTGGCCCGCCTCATCACAGCACCATGTTCTC